>CAUYRT010106816.1:0-92681 GCA_963574885.1 Lepilemur ruficaudatus
GTTGGCCAATTAATTTCTTTCTATTATTAGTAGAGACAGGTCTCGCTCTTGCTCAGGCTGGTTTCGAACTCCTGACCTTGAGCAATCCGCCCGCCTCGGCCTCCCAGAGTGCTAGGATCACAGGCGTGAGCCACCGCGCCCGGCCAAGTTTTATTTGTTTTTTCGACAAACTATTTGCTAAGGAATACTGGGTTCTAGCTAGGGTTTATGGCATCTAAGGCATTATTAGGAACATATTTATTGAGACCAGTAACAAGGCAACATAATAACTTCCTATAGGCTTGAGAGATTTGTCTATTTCTGATTTTGAGTTAGATGAATCAAAATTCAGTCTATTTGCCAGATCGAGTAGCTTCACTGTGGCGTGCAAGGGGTGTGTTAGTCGTGACAGGTCCAAAAGGGAGCAGAGAGGAGGGTTAGTGCATTCCCAGACAACACATCGCTATTTCTATGAGCTTCTGTAAGACTACTTCAGAATCTGAAAAATTGCTCTTCTGGAAAAACAACAACAAAAAAAATCTATGCCCAAGAGCTCTCTCTAGGCGTGCATGATATTCACAACTTTACTTTCAAAATCTCTGCAAAATATAGAGTCAGATCTCCTCTTAACTTCACATTCAACTGTGCCTTTAACTTTCATTATCAATATATCCCCTTGCTTATTTCATCGTGAAAAAGACTATGCAGATTTGTTGATTGTGTAATGAAAAGAGAAGATTAAAGCACCAGTTTGTTTCCATTAAAGCAATTACTTAATCACCTTATCTTCTCTGTCTGGAATAATTATATTGATAGAGTATTTCCCAGACTTCTGAATTAACAACAGACAATTTAGACCATGTTTTACTCTCTGGGGAAAAAAAAAGCACAGTTAACCAGGTAATGCATTTAAAAATCATCCCAGTGTTGACCAGACAGTCATTTTGTACTAGTCTGAATTTAATAACAGCAACTTTTCTCCTGATTAGCTTCAGACATAGAAATATGAGAGCCAGGGCTGGGCATTTGACAGATGGTGGCACAAATACACAGTGCAAAGAAAAGACGGAAGAGAAGCAACAGCCACTGGTGATCACAGCATTTCATAAACTGCTAGGGCTTTACTTCCACGATCTGAATACTTTTTGTGAATTCAATTCTTTTAAAAGTGTGTGCACCCAATTGCTGGGGAAACTCATCTCATTCATTCTGCATTGGTATAAGACCTTATGAAATTAGCACCCATCTTTCAGCTAGGCATACGAGATTTGGTACCTATTTAAAGAGTTTAAGCAATTCTCATTCTGACACTGATGAAGAAACTTTAATTAAAACGGTAAGCAGGTTGCAGCACACTGAAGGCACTGAGGATATTAAACACTCCAAAGGAGGGTGGGATGGAATGACATTACATTTTTATAAAGCCAAGTACAAGTTTGTTTAGTTTCCTTACTATGTTAAAAGAAACCCAGCACATACTTCAACAGCTAACATAACATACTACCAGCAACACAGCCTCTTTGGTTTAAACGTGTGACTACAGGAAAGCAAAGTAAAAAAAAAAAAAATAGAGATACTGTCACTAAAGATTTCAAAAATGATATTTGGAAAGAAAAATGTACAGCCCAAATGTACCTATGCAGACACACACACACACACACACACACACACAACACACAGAGCCAGCTGTAAATCAAGATAGATATAAACTTACCGGAGCAAATATCACCATACACATTTACAAAAGAATTGATAATCCAACTTCCCTCTCCTGAAAGAAAATAGAGGTTGTCTCATACTAAAAATAAAGCTTCTCTGTCCACAGCACCAGCCACTCTTGTCCCTCTTTTTATGAAGCAAAGGAGGAGAACAAGAAAATCAATGCAGAGGGAAAGTGAGATGTTATACCAATCAGGTAGCAGCTTCTGCCTTATTTGCAGAGAGATGGCAAAACGGTCATATTATTAGATGGTGACAACCCACAGCTGGGTACAGGAACCTGACACTTCCCTCTGGCGAGCGCTGCCTGCGTCGTGGTGGGGAGGTGGTTACCACCATGGTGAGCTCCCACACTTGGCTCTTTGCTCCCAAGTGAAAGTGCAGGACCGCCTTGCACGAGCAGGTTGCATCACCAAGACAGGCTCCATCTCCCCTTTTCTCTGCGAGCCCCCTCCTCCCTTGAGCATGGTGCTTCAAAACAAACTGGGAGATAAAAAGGAGCCAGGATTTTGTGTGTTGGGGGGGTGTGGGGGGTGGGAAGCAGGGGTTTTATAAAATCCTTATGAATAGATTTGCATAGATTAAGTAAATGTTGACATGTTTGTTAAAAAAAATTGCCCTCGTTTTTATGTAAATGCATAGATGCTATGCATAAGCCCCACTTGGGAAATTCATAGACTGCCCATAAATAATCATTAAGGCGACGGGACTGGGCGGCAGGCTTTTCAGGCTCTGGCCACTGCAGAAGGAACAAATTACAACTTGGTTGCTCTCTCATCATAGGAGTGTTGCTTAAAGCTGTCTCCTACAGAATCTCAAAATTCAAAAGGTTTTAGAGGTTTAAATGTGATCTGGATCTGCTTTTTCTGCAAATGAGCCTCTGTAGGAAGGGGTCCAGCTCAGCTACTTCAAAGGGCCAAAACCATGGCACCTGGAGGCAATGTGGTTCGGGGCTCTGGCTCCGAATTCACAGGGCTCATGCTCTCTCATGCTGGTGTCCCGAGGACCGTTTCTCCTGGAGGCCTGGACCACAGCACAGGGAAGGGAAAGCTGCCTGCCTCTGCCCGCACGTCCCCAGCTTTAGGGTCCCCCTCGGTGCAGGAGTGTTGTCAGGTTGGCGCAGATGTTTCTGCTTTAGCCTTTGTGCAGCTGGTCATGGCCCAGCTGACACTCACATAGGCGGGCCATGTTTTTTATAGGTGGTCATTAATTCAGAATCTGTCCCAAGTCTTCCTTTGGGTCCCCCTCTCTCTATTTCTGTCTGTCTCTCTCTCTCTCTCTCTCTCACACACACACACACGCACACTGTTGCAACCACACCATCACCATCACCATCATCATCATCTCTCTTACTCCCTTTCTTCCTTTCCCTGTACACACAGTAACAACTCGGTGGGGAGGGAGGAGGAGAGGTTGGGGACCAAACAAGCCAACCAAAAAACCATGATAAGAGATCAGGCACCCTGAGTTCCAGTCCCGGTCCTCCACTTACTAGCCATGTGATTCAGGAAGCTCCTGAAGGTCTCTGAGCCTCAGTTTGCCCTCTGTGAAATGGGTACACTGACACCTCCTAGAGCTGTTGGTGGGAAGGTGTGGGGGAGAAATGAATGTCTGCTAAGGCGGTGCTTTCACACCCACACAAAGCACATGCCAGCTGAGCTCAGGGACCTCTGGCTCCCTTTCTCCTCCAGTTCCTTTGATCTGCTTGTTCCTTAAGCATGAACCTTCATGGCACATAGCAACTCCTCAAACCGTGTTTGCCCATTTGCAATTCAGAGTGGAACCTTTATCTCCCCGACTCCTCCATGGCCACCCCTCAACTGCTTATTGAAAAATCACCACACTTCAATGACAGGAGTTACTCAGGGGAGCAAATTCAGCCAGTGAACACATCTGAAGCCGAAAAAAAGGCTGAGAGTCACCAGGCATTTAAGTGAGCACTGGGTAAGCATTTGCGGAATAAATGCAAGGAGGGTTGCCTGGAGGAACAGTGCGGAAGGCCACAGGTCCTGCAGGTGGCTGACCAGGGACAGGGTCAGTGTGGAGCTGAGCAGGCTGCTGCTTCCAACAATGCACCTGTGAGGGAGAACCACACTTACTGGTTTCTTCAGGGTAGCCAGTGAGCAATTTTGGATATTAAGAGCCCCATATCAAGTAAAAGAAAAAAAGTTCTGTCTCCTATATGCTCTTAGTGAACATTTCTTGAATGTCTACTCTGTGCCAGGTCTTTTCCTAGGTATTTTTTGGTATAGCACCTTACATGGACCTCACAAAGCTACAAAGAAGTATTATTTTCATTCCAGTTTCATTCCACTTTACAGATGAGGAAACTGAGGCCCAAAGAGTGAAGTGACTTATCGAAAGGTACACAGTCGATAACTGGCGAAGCTAAGATTTCAGCCACGCTGGACGCCGTGTCGAGCTGTTAACCACTCTGCTCTAGATGCCACATGACAGCGCGTACACATTTATTTCCTCCGTGCACCTGTTATGACAAATCCACATTTCGGTTTGTGGACCTTGCAATATCTCTTAAGCTGTCCCGTCTGCAGATCCACACCATAGAGATTGGGAATCCCTGGTGCAGACAGAAGGTTTATCAAGCCAACAGGATCCATGCCCAGGCCTTGCTGGGTTCTGCATGAACTTGAGCACATTATATAACACCTGGGAAGACAGGACGTGTGAGGCTCAGTCTTGGGTGTGCAGGTGGTTTGCTCTATGACCCTCGGTGTGTCCTTGAATTTGTCCATGTCTCAATTTTTCTCATGCTTTAATTAAAGGATTTCCACTGAATTATCTGTAAAGAGTTTTCTGGGTCAACTTGAGCCAGATAAGTTTCTAAGGCTAATAGGTAGATTCTAATCTGCCAGTTGGGTTAGCTATTCCTGCCTCCTATTTGGTTCCAGATAAAGGATTAACATTCTCTATGTCTCCTCTGCTAACACCTCGCCACTATCTCCTCTGGCATGGGCCACTGCAGTGGACTCTCCGTAGGTCCCACTGCTTTCACTCTTACTCCTATAAATCGCCCTCTATATACTACCAATAATTTATCTAATTAAAGTGTAAATTAGATCATATAACTTATCTGAGAAAATTACCTCAACAGTTGTCCAGTGGGCTTAAAGTAAAATCCAAACTCTTCCCTGTGCCTTTAAAGCCTTATGTAATCTGGCTCACATCTCTCTTTTTGCTTTTATCTAATTCCAACCCTCTCCTTCCCTACTCCTCAGCCACACTGGCCTTTTATGCCTTTGCACTTGCTATTCCTTCTGTCTGGAATGATCTGGAACAACCTGGAAAGATCTGGAACTCTCTGGATAGTTTCCTTGGATCTATTTCTCCTGTCTCTTCCTTTGTCATTCAATTCCTAGCTCTACTTTCTTCTCCTTACAGGGTCCTTCTTCCCGGACTGCCTCATATGAAAACGCCTCTCTCTTTCTGCAGTCATTCCCTTCCATGTCATCCTGTATCTCTCGTTGTGTTTCTGTGTGTTATTGTTTTTTTATTTTGTTTTCTTTCCTTTTGTGCTTTTCTTATTGCCTGGTATGTTCTTTCTTATTTGTTCACTTAATTATTACACTTGATCTTAGCCAAAAGGCTGAGGAGCTGTTCATTTAATTATTGACTATTTCCCTTTGCTAAGAGATGACCCCTACAAGAATAGGAAGCTTGTTTGTTTCGCTCAACATCGTATTCTCGGTGTTTAGGATAGTACCTGTTACATACTAGGTGCTCAATACGTACGTGGTGGATCAATAAACAAATGATGGAAACTGAGTCAACATGAGAACAAGTTAGGCTTGAGATAGGGTAAAGAAACCTAAGTTTATCAAAGGAGCTCAGCCTTGAAATGCAGGACTATTTGAAATGATGAACAAAGGCAACTGATTCATTCGTATTAGCAGATACAGGTTGTTTTGACCTCCTCATTCGGGGAACATTCTGGAAGGGTTGCAGCCATGCCAAAGAGGGTGGTGAGCTCTGTTTGTAAACCAGACTGACCAGTTGTCTTTTAAAAGCTTGGGTTCCCAAAGTTCAGCTCACCTAAGCCCATACAGTGCAGCTGATATTTGGATACTTGCCCATACATCTGTCATTAGAGAACAAATAGCCTGTCAGCTAGCCACTTAGACTGTCCTTACCTTCCAATATATCAGGCAGTTTAGACAGTTGGCTACCACTCTCTGACATGGAATTGGAACTGACAAAAATAAAGCAATACGTTATTATTTGACAGTTCTTGTTTGAAAAAAACGAAATTAACATTGTTGCTACTGCCTTAAAAATAACATTCATCCGTTATTAGACTATTAAAAATAGAAGTACAGTGCTTTCTAAGTCAAGTATTTATAGAGGAAGGTTAAGTAGATTAAAATAATCTGCGATTCTCTGAAAACCTCATTAGCAATGCTAATTTCCAATATGGTCAGATCTTCAACTCTGATCTTTCAATTCAGCATGGCCTTCTGACAACTTCAAAGGACTTTTTTCCCTTCTAAATGGAAAAGCTTGTCTCCTCTTTGGTGGACTCACCTCCTGGCAAATGCAACCTTCCTTTCCCTTGTAGCTTCTATTTCTAAACATCTGGCCTCCCTAAAGGGGTCCTTTCAAGGCCTGTCTGCTTCAAGGTTTTAGACAGTGGGAGGCCTAGCTTTTTAAGCATTTAACAAATACTAAGAGGCAAATTCCAGAGCCAAGAAGATCTCTCCTTGTGGGGAGGGAGAAGGGAGGTAATCCAAGATAAGACTATTTTGGCCGTACTAATAAATGACCAAGACAGTTAGCTAAGGTGCTTCCTTTCTGCCTCAGAAACAATTTCAACTCTTTTAAGCTATAACAATGAGAGCACTTACACTCAATCCATTTGTGGAACAGCCTTGAAATCTTTAATCTCTGTTCATTTAATTATTGACTATTTCCCTTTGCAGGTCTTTTCCTAGGTATTTTTTGGTATAGCACCTTACATGGACCTCACAAAGCTACAAAGAAGTATTATTTTCATTCCAGTTTCATTCCACTCTGACTGATCACAGCTCCTAGCATGGGTAAAATGTCATTTATTCTGATATAAGTAGGTCTATAGAGTCAGGGCAGAACTTTCTAGGCCTCCTGTCTTTTATTTTCCTTGTAGGAGAAAGAGTGTTTTTCTCCAACACTATCTCTTCCTTTTCAAATACTAATGAGATGCGGCAATATCGATATCACTTGCACATTTATTAGCTCACTAGATCATTAGCTTTCCTCCATAAAGTTCAAGGCTGGCTAATTCCACACTGAAGCTGAACACAGAGGAGAAGCCTGGGGAAACAAAAGAAGTTAAGGAATATCGTGGAATAAGACTGAGAAAAGTTACGATATTTGGGTGGAAATGTAGCCATGCTTGGGAAGTAATGGTAAAAAAGTGACATTGAGGCCAGGCATATATGGCCTAAAGCAAAGAAATGTTTGTTGAAAATGGTTTTCAGTATTGGCATTTCTGAGAATTCACAGCACACTGGTCAATCCACCCAGCCTATAGATCACGTCCGTGGAGAACCGCTTCTTTCTGACACTTGGTACAGAGCAGACCACGGATTCCTGAATGTCCCTCCATTTGTTCTGGGCCTCTGGCAATAATGCCAGATTCATTAAGTGCTGATTACCCTTCTGCTTTCATTCCTATTCTAACTGAATATTTTAAGCCAGTGGAGGGGCTGAGTCCCTTTAGAAGCTCCCTCAATATCTCCAAAAGACTTTGACCCAGGAGACAAGGGGACTCAGGTTTTACACATCACAGCAGAAGCCTTCTTTGGGGCTCATGTCCTCAATAGGAAAGAACCGTTCTCTAATCCATGAGAACTTTGTCAATCTTCTAAAATAAAAGGGTAATCATTCATTAGCCTAAAAATTTCAGTTCTGCAATTATTTACGGAGTGTATGCTATATGTCAGGTACGTGCTAAATTCCGTGGATATGGCGATGAAAAAGGTAAACATAATGCCTGCTGAGAGACACTTAGAATCTTTCTGAGTTCTCTGCACAAGCCAGGAACCTACAGGCCTGGCCCATAAATGGTGCTCAATACATATATGTTGCATGATTGAATAAATAAAGCTGAATTACTATGACATATTTCTTAATGACAAGGGTAAGCATTTGAACATATTAGCTTAGCCTCACAGTTTTCAAAATATAAAATATAAACATCAAATATTTTGGTGAAATTCTAGTATGTGCTAGAATAGAGACGGTACATTCAAATGACCAAAGCATCTCAGCTTCTCATATAATTATAAGCATAATCTTTCATATCTTAGCTTTTAAGCTGAATGCCAGGGATCCCATGGAGATGCTCCATCTCCTATGGAGACAGGAGGATGATGCAAGGGGAAGCCAAGGAGACCAGAGCTGGACACACTTCTCCCCTCAGCCAGCCTACTCCACTGCTTTCTACTCTGTGTCTCAGGTTTCTGAACGTAATTGCATTTGGACAAAAACTTTTACATCGTAAATTAAAAATCATGCAGAATCACTGATCTAATGGAGGAATTTGGCAATTGTGACTTCCTATCATAGATCTTTCTGATACCAGTAATGAAGCTAATGTTTATTTCTAAGTATTAGCCTAAGCACTGTTCACGCATAATCTCATTTGATTATCATTCAACCCTATGAACTTGAATCTATTGTTATCAACATTTTACAAATGAAGAAGCTAAGGTTTAGTTCAGTTCAGTCTGAACAGCTAGTAAGTATTAGAACAAAGGCTCGAACCTGGGTTGTCTGATTCCAAAACCCAGACTGTAAATCTCCACATTACCCAGCATCGTTTGCAAGTTTAGCTTGTACAAAATGGGCAGATGGACCTTTCCTCTCTGACTGTTTTTTAGAGCTTATACTTACTGGAAATCAAAAGCAATGTATTTCAGTCTCGTAATTTCTGGTGATCACATCTATTGTTCTATTATAGGGGATTAAAAGTAGTCCCACCATAAACCTCTGAAGAGTAGATTCACTCTTCCTGCAATTTGCATAGCACATAATATTACTTTGCACATAGTATGTAGTAAGTAAGTTTTTGTTTATTATTAAAGAAGAGAAAATGAATGACTTCCCTTAGGACCACTTTCACAATTCTAATCAAAAACAGTGAAGACACATCTCTTTGTTTTCCTATCATTTTTTATAACAGGAAGAGTTCTATCAGCAAATTGATGGCTTAGGAGGTTGTCTGCTCCTGACACATATTTCCTAAAGCCTGGTGTGGAACTAGAAGATGAACAGTTGTTGCTATGATTAAGGATTAAGACTTTATTTCGGAGAGAATCCCTGAGGTCCAGTTTTTACAGGGATCTTGTTAGTGCTGCAGTAAGAGTGAGGGAAGAGAAACATGGAGACCATTTTCAATAATCTTGCCCAGTACACTGAGAAATTAATAGTAAATCAGATCAAGAACTCTGTGACTTTTTCACTGATCCTTTCCCCATGAGGGGAACGTGTCAGAACTAACTGTATGTACTGATGAGACTCTCTCAGCCTTTGTAAATATCAGTTTCTTCACCTCTAAAATGGGAATAATAATTACGAGTTACGTAAGTCATATGCAGATAAGCCTGGTGGTAATTACAATGACACAAGTGAAATGTATTCTCTCTTTCCACTAATGCCTCCAGCAAGATAGATTTGGGAGTCAAATGCTTGCAAAATGGCTTTCTGGATTTCCTTTCCTTCCCAACAAATTGAGTTGAAATCCCTCAGTTAAACAATCATGCCTCCAGAGCCCATACCAAATTACAGCTCTTAATAAAATAAGGTGTAGGCAGGAAAGAGGGCAAAAGTCTGTTTCTCCCCATGCAGAATTTATAACATCTGAGTGTTTTCATGGAGCTCCAAAGAGTCCAATCATGGTTTACTGGACTATAATTCAACTGAAAGAATTCTCCCCACTGTACTCCCAGCCCCATTCTTAGGAATGTGGATGGTTATGACGCCATGGAGCAAGGCAATGGACTTGGTCAAAGGGGATCTGGGGTATTCTTTTTAGGGCATGGGAAATATTTGTAAAAACCCCTGTTTTACTGAGTATGCCTTATACTGGAGGTGTTTCTGGATTCTTATGCTATGGAGTAATCCATTTGGCCAATAGAATTTTCTATAGTTTTATTAACCAAAAAAAATCCCTCCTGTCCGGGGGAAGCTTCCTGTATTCCTAATTTACATTTTGTCAAACGTTTGGATTCAGGGCTACAAGGAGAGATGCTACAGTCCTGGTTATCTCATAGGGCAGTAGTGAAGCCAACATGAGACAGTCCATGCGAAATTATTTTGAGAGCTGAAATGTGCAATATTAACTAAGTAGAGTTACTGTTGCTTTCTTGATCAGTCTCCCTCCATAAACATAAGACAAAACTATTTTTCTTCCAGTGGTTGATTATTACTGTATGCCTGTTGATTTTTCTCTTTCTTTTTTCTTTTTTTTGTTTATCTTTTTCTTCTTTCAGGCCTGTTTAGAGCAGTTCAAAATGCAGTGTGCACGGAGAGAAAAACCAGTTCTTCTTCAGCTGTGCATCTATTTTTAAAATAGAACGTTTCACCAGTGTCTTCCTCAAAATGTTAGTTCCTTCTCAAGCCATCCCCAAGTCTTTAAATGATACAAATTAAGAGAGTCAGTCTGAAGAACAGGGCATTCTGATATTTCCAGAATGTCACTTATCTCAACTCGGAGAGCAACACTTTTCCTCTCATCTCGACAGTGTGGAGGCAGAAACTCCGTGTAAGGGCCTGCAACACCATTTGTTCTGACAGTAGTTATAGTATAAGAAAAGTCAGCCTTAGACTGTGTTCAGGAAAAAAAAAAAGTCCACCCTTTGTGTTATGACACCACAATGCTCCTTGATATGGATTCCGGGGACCAAAGCCACATAGCAATGTGGTTCTCAAACTTCACTGCGCATCTGAATCACCTGGGCAGCTTATAAAAAAGTATGAATTACCAGTTCCAAACCCAGACCTCCTGAATCAGAAATGAGGAGGGTAGGGAAGTCTAAAAATCTGGAATTCACCAGTGAATTCATTCTGGACTTCCCCAAGAGGATTCCCCTGAGACAAGGGTACAAATGCAAGTTTATTAGGAATATGATTCTAGGAAAGGGAGTGAGGAACTGAGACAGGGAAACTAAGGAAGGTGATAGAGGGTGCACTGATGAGCAGGTGACCACAGTAGGCAACTGGGGCTTGCACTCCCTGGGGTGCCCTGGGAGACAGCGTGAACACACTGCAGAGATGTTAATCAGGAGGTGCAAGAAGCTGGTGCATTGATCCTCTAACTCCCTTTCCTTATTGGCTCCTGAAAGCATCAAATCTCCTGCATTTCCTGCCTACCCCTCTTGACAACCTGAAGTCCTCAGGAAGAGAGACCTGGCCCTGGCCTGCAGAATGATGCTGAAGGCCAGCAGCAGTGGCTGCTGCCATGCCCACCGGTGCCTTGGAAAGGTCTAAGTCACAAGCAGGGAAGGGAAGAAAAAAAAAAAAAAAAGAAGGAATCCATGACTTTTTTATGAGGGCTCCAAGGAAAGATTATGTTGGTTCTGGCTGTACCTTTAAGCGATCTTTTTTTTCTTTGTGTTTGTTGGTTTCTCTTTTAATGGGCTTGGTGATTTATGTAACAGGTCAGGCTTCTCTCTCCAGCCATGGGCTTTCCAGCCTCTGCCCTTTGCCTATGCTGTTCTCTACAGACAGAATGCTTTCACCCCTTTTCTCAGCCACCCACCACCCTACTTTTCCTCCAAAAGACGAAGTAAATTGCCACTGCCATGCTTTTTAGTTTTTCATCATTTGCACATCTCATTTTATTGTCTGTGTCATAATTGGCCATCTTCATGTTTGTCCCCTTCTCTTAACCCAATATTTTGCAAGTGGAAGGTGCTCAATAAATACATAACTATTGAATGGATGGGAAGACCTGCTCTAAATAAAGAGATTTCAAGCTTCTTATTAGTTCCAGTTGATTCTACTTAAGATCCTGGGCACATGGTCGGGGAAGGAATATCTTGCTCCTCCTTGTACGTTTTTCAAGTTTTGTTAGTTCATTCAGTGTTATTGATTTCCAGTGATTTCCTCTCTGTCCTTCATATCATGGTAAATGCCACATTACCATTTGATTGAAATGAGAGCTCAGATAAATGTTATTAATGAGGTGGCACAGGTGAGTTGGCACACCCACTAGGTCAACGAGCTAACATTATTAAAGACAGCTATGGAAATAGAGAAGCTCTATTAGCTCTGCTGGGCAGGAAGTGACAGCTTCACAAATCATCTTCCAGTTTTGGAGACAGATCTCCATGTCTGACTTTGCTGAAAAGCCACTTTCCCTGGGGATCTGTGATGTGGTTTGTGAACTCCTACTCATCCTTCAAAACCTGGCTCAGTTGTTACCCTCTCTGTGAAGAGGAAAAGGGGAAAGAAGCTTGCTTGTGGAGCACTTATTCTTCCAGGTACTGTGTGTGGCACTTTAGTTATTCTATTTTATTCTCCCAACAATGCTGCAAGGCAGAAATTTGCCCTATTCTTCAGAAAAGAATACTGGGGCTAAACAGAAATCTAGCAAATAAGTGACGAAGATTTTTGTCCAGATCTCTTAGATAGCAAAGTGCACATAACTTTCTATTAGTCTATAATGTCCTTCACATCCTTTGTATGATAAAATTCTTTGAGTACATATGCCCTCACCCAGTGTCTTAATAAATCCTCACAACAAACCTGTTAGTTGGATATTATCAACCACATTTTACAGGAACATAAAGGTCTAGGAAGTCTTTTTCTGCCTCTGTCTTCTCTCCTTCCACAGTGGCTAATCTATCTCCATTATAGGATTTGTCTTAATATTTCACAATTACGTATTTCTATTTTTATTTTCCACACAAAAACACGATTTCCACGAGGATCAGGTTTTCATCATTGTGTGTGTGTGTGTATGTGTGTGTGTGTGTGTGTGTGTGTGTATGCATTCTCAACATGGGGGTGAATGAAGGAAAATGTAGAATGCATGAACAAACTCACTATACTAACCCTAACTCATTATACTCACCCGGAAATAAAATGTAAAAATAAAGCAATGCTTTGAAAAAAGCCTATACTTTATTTGAAAAACTGACCTTTGACAAAGTGGGGTTACGGAGTGCTTACTGTCCTAAGCACAGTGAGCCTATCTTGAATGTATTTTACTTATTCATTCAGGTCACCCATATCCACACCTCCTTCATATCTGGCAGTGTGTCTGGATTCCCAACAACCTGGCTCTTGTCTATGTCTGGATTGAGGCAAGAACCAGGAATAACCAGATGAAGGACGTGCCACCAAGCCTTCTGTACACTGACAGTCATGTGCCTTTCTCAGATTAGAAGCTCCTTGGCCTTTACTCAGAATATAATGACTCTTACTTGACAAATCATCTTAATAAGGTTTATTTGTCTCAGTTGACAGCATATTCGAAGAAGCCAAGTAAAATGGAAGAAACTGTCAGAGGCAGGCACACTTAGAGCCCCATGGGAACAAGAGAGAGCACAGAAACAATAAAAGGGGCATCAGTGTGAACTTGAAAGCACAACATTCCCGGAATAATTTATGTGAGGGCAAAGAAACCCTGCTCCGCTCCCGGGCTCTGAGGATGTCATTGCATATGGCAAAGAACAATATTGTCAAAAACTGCTAAAATGTTTTCTATCAACTCTATTTTAAAACACAAGGAAATGAACAAGTTATACTTTTAAAAGAACAATTTCAATTTAAAATAATTACAATTTAAAAAAAAAAAGCTAAAATTTAGTTCTTAGATGGCAAAATGTCAACCATTGGCGATCATGGCTATTAAGAAAGAATTGTTCCCTAGGGATTCCAGAGATGGCTAAAGTGTCACAGCCGCGGGACGGTGCCAGCCCTGGTAATCTGCAGTGTGCACAGAAGGGCTAGGCATGATTGGGTATCTCACGGCCAAATTCCATTTGACATCCCAGGCTGTTGGATGTATCTTAGAGACCTACTTAGCTTTGGTAATTTCAGGTTCTTTCCGTTGTTACTCACCGGCGTGCACTGCAGAACAGAAGCCTAAATAGGTCTATGATATGCAAATTATTGATATGACCCTTTCAGTATAGTGAGTAACGAAATTGTTGATCTTAGTCTCCCCATGGAGAGTTTTTTGCTCCTTCCTCTTTTTTGCTTTCTGTTTTTTGCTCTCAGTCATTGCTTATTGCACCAACAGTGTTATGGCCGCCTATATAAACCGATAAAGACATAAAGGAGAAGAAAAAAAAACCCCATAGCTCTTTAACTTGCCAACACCTCAGTTCTTTGCATGTTTACGTGCCTTCCAGTTCTTATTCATATGTATCATATATTGACTGAAAAAAACAAGGCCCCTATTGTTCCCTATCCTGTGCCCACACTCATTCAGTGGACACAGGAATTTGTGGCTTTTCTTATGCAAGAAATGGAGTTGATGTCCTCACTCCTTGAATCTGGAGTCACCTCCTGTCTTTGGCCAACAGGATGTGGCAGAAGTGAAGTTGTGCCCATTCTAAGCCTAGGTCTCAAGTTGTCTTGCAGTTTCTCCTCTTTCTTGGAACTTTTCAGAGCCATCATAGGAACAGCCCAGCAGTAGCCTGCTGGATGACCCTGAAGAGACACATGGTTCAGTCACCCCCACTGCCCCAGCCAACCGCCAGCCGAACATTAGACACGTCAGGGAGGCCATTCTAGACACGTGGCCACCAAACACCGTGTGTGGCACGAACTCAGAGGGGTGTATGAGAAAGAGCTAATGAGTGATGGGCACGCCAAAAGCTCTGACTTAAGCATTATACAAGATACCCTTACAACAAAAACACTTGTACCCTTTTTAATTAATATTTTGAAATTTTTAAAAAAGGAAAGAGCTAATGAACTTGTTCAATATACAGATTCTTAAGCCATGAAACCAGGGACTCTCTGATTCAGTAGATCATGAGCTGAGCCAAGAATCTGCGCGTTCTGAGATTTCCCCAGGGGATTAATCAGAATCAGCCAGTTTGCAAACCATGGCCTTATTATCCAGTTTTAGCTGGAGACCAAAGACCAATACGGGTTAAATAAGAAGCTCAAAGCCTGCTCAGAGAGTCCATCATGGCTGCGCTGGGCTGGAGCCCAGCCCATGGGGTTTCTGAGCCTTGGTTGCATGCGGCTTACAACCCGGAGCGCGGTCCTGAGTTCATCAAAGGACAGAAATCTGCTGAGACTCTTGTTCTAAGTACTTGCTTTTCTGCCCAAGGCCAGCCTCTGCCTCATCCTCATTGATACATACTTTATACAGTGGGGAAATGATTCATGTGAATACATCTTTTATTCTTCACTAAAAATATGTCCTCCAAACTGTAAGCAAAGCAAACGACTTCCAGACAAGTTGAAATAGTCCAAGAAATGGTTTATCTTGTATAGGAATATACAGCTTGGTGTTGGCTTTCAAAAACAAAAGCAGTAAATGAAGTCAAGGTTAACATATTCTTTTACATTTTATTGTCTCCTTGAAGCTTTGTAATGCATTTTGTTTAAGACAAAGAACTCGCCACTTTCTGTAACTCACGCTTTCAGACAAATAGCATGAGATTTTCTTTTTGTCTTTCAAGTTTGTATTTTGGGCAGCCACTCTTCTGTCATGTCATTTTTTCGAGAAATACAGCTGGGTATATTGCATTTACCCAATATGGATGTATCCAAGAAGCATATTTATAATTTTAGAGTTATTTATAAATTATTTTAAATTAATTTTGAAGTTGAATTCAGGCCCGAGGCAACTTAAATTATTTCCTGAGACAAAAAGGAAAACTCCAGCCCAAGTCAACTATCTGTACAGTCTTAAGCTTCCCGTGGCTTACCAATGAAAATAATGCTTCTTTTGGTGAGGAGTTTATCCTTTCAGTCTTTTCTCTATGCAACAGATATTTGCCCATTTTTTTCAAACTGTGGATTACTCTATACACAAGGTTAAATCCTATCTTTTCCCACTGATAATTACATACTGAGCATTTTTCCCACCCCGTGCGCTATTGTGTGAAAACAGGATTTTCACGATGGTACATTTCATTTTAGAGATAAGCTGGATAGGGAGGAGCATCATCATGAGATTTGGGTTTGAGTTTATGGAGAGTGAAACAGAAAATTTATCCTGCCTGAGAATAAGGCCCCGTGTAACTTACTAATACCCCCCTTCCCCACAAAGTGCCCCACATTCTCAAAGGGACAGTTAACTTTGTGTACATTTTGGTGTTTTGTAACAGAGTGATTACAGACCTTTCCTGGGGCACTAGTGTATTAAAACCAGACAACTCAAGCTTGTTTTTGTTTGCTTGTTTGTTGTTTGTTTTTTAATAAACAGAATTTCTGGATACTATGGTTTTCTTACCTAATCACCAAAACAAACACATCTGAGGTATTAATTATAATAAAATCGGAATACTAACTAATTGTATAATAATTAATTATTTAGCACATAGGCCTTGCTATGTGCCAAATGCTTTACACATTGTCATTTGATGTCTCGATGGTTCTCATTTTGCAAAAGAGGAATGGAAACTGGAAGTAGTTCCAGGACTGGTCAAAGGCCAGGTAGCCGGAAGTATAGTGCGGCCAGGATTTCAATGCAGATTTGCCTGTCTTCAAAACAATTTTTCTCTACATGCCACCTCACCAAGTTGTTTTCCTGGAGCTATAGGTGGTGATCCAAAATTAAATAAACTTTCCTAAGTGTTCCTTTCCCTCTGTATCCACACCAGCATCTATTGTACTTGGACGTTTTAATAAAAGCCATGCTAGCTTTTATTAAAAGGTGATGGGGTAAGGTGATATCTCATTGTGGTTTTAATTTGCATTTCCCTGATGATTAGTGACATTGACCATTTTTTCATATGTTTATTGGCCATCTGTCTATCTTCTTTTGAAAAGCTTCTGTTCATGTCTTTTGCTCACTTTTTGATGATATCATTTGTTTTTTTTTCTTGCTGATTTGTTTGGGATCTTTATAGATTCTAGATATTAGTTCTTTATCAGAAGTATAGTTTGCAAATATTTTCTCCCATTCTGTAGGTTGTCTATTTGCTCTATTGATTATTTTCTTAGCTGTGCAGAAGTTTTCAATTTAATCAAGTCCCATTTATTTATTTTTGTTGTGCTGAATTGCCATTGGGGTCTTAGTCGTAAATTTTTTGCCTGGGCTGATAGGTAGAAGAGTTTTTCCTACATTTTCTTCTCGAATTCTTATGGTTTCATGCCTAACAATCCAACCAATTGGCTTCAGATCATCTAAAAGATCATCAGTAGGCTGAAAAAGTAGATGTCTTGTTTGTAATCTTCTACCGCCTTTTGAGAGTTACTTGTGTGGCTTAGTGAATCAGGCAACTTTAAAGGGCTTTAAAACCACAAAGCTGCATTTCACCACAGCCATCACACGATTGACCAAAGAGCCTTCAGAGATGGAATTTTCCATTTAATAGAACTGTGTTACAATTTGCTATAGTGAAAGGTGCAATTTGCTATAGTGATACTCTTAATTCCTTAAGGGTATTGCCTAGGTAAAGATTACTATTATAATTATAATCCATGGATTAGAAGGATACTTGTAGAATGTAGACTTAATTATGTCTATTTATAACTTACACCACCGGTTGGAAAACTATGGTCTGTAGGCCAAGACAGGCTTACTATCTGTTTTTTTTTTAAATAAAATTTTATTGGAAAACAGCCATGTCCATTTGTTTACATGTTGTCTATAGCTGGTTTTGTGCTACAATGGCAGAGCTGAATAGTTGTGATAGATGGACACTATAGGGCCAACAAAGCCTAATACATTTACTACTAGGCTTTTACAGAAGAAGAGTTTGCCATATGAGCTCTGTCATGTACTTGTCTCTCTCTCTCTCTCTCTCTCTCTCTCTCTCTCTCTCTATTTTTGGCAACATTTTAAAAATGTAAAAAAATTCTTAATTCCCTGGGACAGGATTTCAATCTTGGGCCATAGTTCCCCAATCATTGTTCTAGATAATTAAAACAATAAATCAAATTCTGATATGTAGCATTTGCCTATTCCCATGGTGTAAATACTCCCACCATCACCAGCTTCAAATTACCAACATTCCCACATTCACTGAATATGCTGTTATGAAGAGGTGTGTGGTAACATCACATTCAATGTGATGTTATATAATATTATATAATATTTTATGTAATATTATATAATATTTTCACCATGCTGATACAGTGCATATAAGTAACCTCAAGAGCATAGGTAACAGTAAAAAATAGTAAAATAATTAGATGGTGAGGTTTCAGTGGTTATGATTCTTTTTTGATATAACTTGTTCAATTGTAAATTTATATAATTTAAGTTTTAATAGGAAAGACGTTTAACAACTGGCTCACAAAATCTCTGAAGATTTAACTATCGGCTCTTGTGAACCAGTAAAACTTGCTATAGCAAATCCCTGAGTTTAAGAAATTATACGCTGTTTATAGATAAAAGCAAAGTACAAAGACTACCATACTGCAAGGTAGAAAGTGGTAAATTCCAGAACATGCCTATATATTCGTGGAGAAGACTTGAGCATAAACATATTGGCTAATTTAACTTCACTGCATGTGCAAATGATATTGTTGTGATTAGTATCTACATAGGCTGAAAACATTGTAGTTTATCTAGACAATTGGCAATCAGACTCACATATTCTCCACCCTCAAATAAATTTTCTTTTAGTTTCAGGAAAAATAAAGTCACTAGCGGGTGAATTTGATCTTGATTGATTCAAAATATTTAGTAGACAAATTTTCCAATCTTTTTGTTTTTCAAGGTTGGTTCTGAAAGTTTTTGTGATCAGTTTGAATATTCATAATATTTCTTAACTGCAATAGTGAAGAGACAGAAATAGGCTTGTCACAGTGCTGCTGATATCTTACTGCCACTGTGTTCATG
This sequence comes from Lepilemur ruficaudatus, assembly GCA_963574885.1. Classification (NCBI taxonomy): domain Eukaryota; kingdom Metazoa; phylum Chordata; class Mammalia; order Primates; family Lepilemuridae; genus Lepilemur; species Lepilemur ruficaudatus. Next base: position 18,677 of record CAUYRT010106816.1, read on the forward strand.
TTGAAGAAGACACCTGGCCCATTTGCCAAACAAAATCCCTTTTTTACATTTGTTCAAATTTAATAGACTTGGAACCCAGGCTGAAGCGACATATTCACAGCCTAATAAAACTCCAAAGTGCAAGGAATCTTTCAGATGGGTCTCTATTGTGTGTCGGTTTTTTAAAAAGATATTTAGCATTTTATGTTTTCAAGAAGAAAACCCCACAAAACTAATTACTGTCAACTACATTTTAAGTTTTCAGTTATCTAGCCAGCAGAAAGCTGTTATTAAACCACTGTAAGCCTTCTTTGCTTTTTCTTCCCACATAAGAATCATTATTTTATTCAAAATATTGGCTTTAAAACAGAGGTTGTCAATCAAGCTACCCAAGCTACTGCTCGAAAGAGAAACAAGGGTCTTTGTTTTTATTCCAGATATATATATATATTTATATATATATTTTTTCTCCTCTTGAGGTTTCTTATTCTCAACTCCAATTGTTCCTAAGAAAACAAATGGAGAAAGACTCTTAATTTGACGATACAGCAGCTCCTAGCTTTTAAAAGATGATTTCTTTTGTTAATGTTCAATTCCCCCACTATCCTTCCAGGGCAGTGAAGCCTTTCACATCTGGGCAGCATGGAAAACACAATGGGTGGGAGATCTTTCTTTCCAGTTCCTCTTCGCCAAGCTGCAATCACCGTGGGCAGCTCTCTGCAACTTACATGTAACATCAGACCGTAGGACAATAGCTCTTGGTGATTTGAATGTGACAAGCCAATAGCATCCAGAGTGATGCTATTTTAAGCTCTAGCTTAACATAACTGCTCTCTACCAGAGTGCTATTGGAGGCTCCGTTTGTGCCAAGGGTCTTTTCCTGATTTTTGTCCTCATCACTCACGTTAATGAAGCAAAATGAAACAGCTTCAGTCTAACTAGTAAAAACTTAATTTCCTATCTTGCTTTTGATGCGGACTAAGCAAGCCATTACATAAGCCTTCGGGAGTTCCTTCTTAGAATTCTTTCTCGAGTATGTACTCATTATTTAACTTAAGACCAAACAAACCCAATCTTTTAGCTCAACAGTCTCATCGGCCCTTCAAACCTTTGGCAAATTGTGGGAAAAATGTTAAGAGACTATTACAGTGCAAGTCAGCTATTGTCAAAACACGGTGAGTCGTGGACTATGATAAAAAGTAACGTACATCAATTAAAGAGAGATTAAAGACATGCTGTGCCTTGTTCCAGATTTGCTTTGTGATAGGAAAATGGTTATTTAATGAAGAAGGTTATTTTATGGTTTCTAGCAAGTGAGCAAGCCAATACTGTTTTGTGATTGTTATCTAATCTAACCATGAAAAGAATAAAGTATAATAGTACACTGATTTGTAGCATTTTTCAATAGTCATGCTTCAAATGAAAGATGATGATGACATGAACACTTGGAACCCTAAAGGCACTAATAAACATAAAATCTACCTAGTAAAAAGCTGCAGATAGCAAGTTTGGATTTTGAGTAATATTCTGATCTCTTATTAAAGCTATGCACCATGACGCCCTCAGACTTATCTATCCAAAACACAAATCAGATCCCATTCCCCCACTGCATGAAATGCTACAGTGACACATGGCAATCTTCAGGTTAAACTTCAAAATGCTTATAGGATTGCTGATCCCAGCTTTCTACCTAAATCTCTAGCCTCATCTTCTATTACTGTCCAGTTCTAAGCTCCCTTACTTTAGCCATATTTAATATTGGTGATTCCTTAAGAACAGTGTATTCTTTCATGAACCTAAGACTTTGCACTATTATCTCCCTGTCTTAGAGCACAACTCATCCTTGTACCTCAAATCTAAAATGTCAAAAGAATCCTTTTAAAAGAATCCTGTACATACCTTCATTACTTACATTTTATTGTTTGTGTAGTAACCCTTATACATTTCTCAACTACACTATAAGCTCCTCTAGGTCACAGTCCCCTTCTTGACTCGGTAGCGCCAGTATTTGGTGCAAGGTACACGCTTGATAAAACTGCACTGAATAAATGGATGAAGGTTCCAAATTTGGGATTATTGGTCTGAATTTGGTCACATTCTAGCTTCAGCAGATCCTGCTTTTAAGATCAAAAGAGAGACAGCTCCAAAGCAAAACTCTCCCTGGAGCTTCAGACCCTCATATGTAACTATTTATTGTCTTCTCTTGAATGTTTCAAAGACACTTGATTCTCAGGATGTACAAAACTGAAGATACTATTCTCACTCTTTTGCAGCCTAATCTGATGCCCCCTCCCCCCGGCCTTGCATAAGTTGCCCAAGTCAGAAAAACTGGAGTCACCACACATTCTATATCTAGCTCATTGTGCAGTTCCATTGATCTGTCTCCTAAATATCTCTCCAGTTATTCTCCTCCTCTCTCTCCTGCCAATACTCCAGCCTGATCCAGCAACTCACTGTGTATTGCAACAGCCTCCTTATTCATCTTCCTGTATTCACTCCACTCTCCTACCCCATCCGTTGTCCCACGATAGTCAGCATGGCATTTCAGAATGCACATCTGACAGTGTTATTGCGTGGCTTAATACTCTTCAATAGTCTCCTACTGATTTAAGGAGAAAGATCAAAATTCTTAACCGGCCTTCAAGACTCTGCACACTCTTTCCTGACTCTCCAGCACCACTGACGTCTTGTCTCACTTCATTGTCACCATTCAATTTAAGCTCATCAGCTCTACAGTTCTTCAGAAGTACCATCGTTCACTCAGTCTCAGGGTCTTTGCACATGCTGTCCATGTCTCCTGGAACGCACTTCGGATCACTTCCATCCCATACTTCCTTTTGTCCATCAAATCTCAGCTCTGGAATCACTTCCTCAAAAAGACTTCTCTGACCGCCCACACTTGGTCATGTTATACACTCAGAACATAACTTTCTTTTATTATCAGTTTACAATTATATATTTGTCCATTAGTGTGACCATTATATTATTAACATCCTTCCCATTACATAAAGCTAGTAGCAGCATGAGAGTTGAGATTATGCCTGGTCTATCCATCATTATATTCTCCACTGCCTAGCATGGGGCCAAGCATGCAGTATGTGCTCTATAAATATTTGTCGAATGACTAAATGAACAGATTTAAGATGACATGGGCCAGCAGAAGGATCTGCCCACACCAACTTGTTCAAGGTGGACCTGAAGCTCACTTCCTTTTCAAGCCTTCCCACCTCTGATCTCAGATTTCCCAGACTTTAACTCCCCACCCACCCACACTCCTTTAGACTAGCCATTTACTGTTTTCTTCTCCCAAGATCTTTCCTGAAACTTTCTGACTCAGTGAGGATTCTTACTTGAAGAATCAGGAGCCGACTGTGGCTGATTAAGCAGAAAACAAGTTCATTACAGAATAGCAAGTAGCTCAGAGATGTTGGGCGGTTTAGAGAAATGGGCTGGCTGCCAAATTTCCAGGAATAATGCCCCAAATCCTGCTCCAAAGCAAGCCTCGTATGAAGAACGCTGCTTCCCCCGCCACTAGGGGGGCTATCAAACAAGCTCCTGTCCACTCTGCAGCCGCATGTGTCAGGCACTTAGACGTCACTGTCCTCAAAGCCAGGGGCTTCTGCTGCCCCTCTCCAGCTAAACAGATCCCGCAGTCAGCCTTTTTCCCCAGATTGCTCTTTTCTGAACTGAATTCTACTGGAGGTGAATGTGATTTGTGGAGAATGGTCCCATGCATGTCTCCCAGCTGCAAAAGAGGCTGGAAGTGAGGTTTTAGGCTTCCACCTTGGGGACATGTCAAGTGGAAAATGCTACAAAGATAACAGGATATTTTAAAGATTCTAGGTAGACAGAAAACATGACCAATGTCCACTGCATAAAACATGGCCAAAATTTTGGCATCTTGCACAACCTCATTTTGGTGATGAGCTGCAGCCAATTTCCTTTGCAGATCACACCTGAACTGACAGCTCATACAGAGTGGAGCCTGCTGTGCTCTCTGACATAGACCAGACCCAGACCCTGGAATTTAAAAAAATAAAATGTAAACTATTCTAGAAATCTCTATTTGAAATAGTAGAAAGCAGCCTTTCAGAGCTCAAACGCTGGAATCTAAGGGTTGGCGTTTGAAACTCAACCCCTTGGATAAAACAAAAGTACAGAGGAAACATGAATTTGCTTCCTTTGTCGTGGAGCTAGGACACCGCTCTTCTGCCCTTGGATACTGGAACTCCAGGTTCTCCAGCTTCTGGACTCTGGAACTTGTACCAGCAGGCCCCCAGTCTCTCAGGCCTTGGCCTTGGACTGAGAGTTACACCATCGGCTCCCCTGGTTCTCAGGCCTTCAGACTTGGGCTGAGCCATGCCACTGGCTTCCCTGGTTCTTCAGCCTGCAGATGGCATAGCGTGGGACCGCTCAGCTATCACAGTCATATAAGCTGATCCCCATAGAAATCTCCCCCTTTATCTATCCGTCTATCTGATCTTATTGGTTCTTTATCTCTGGAGAACCCTGGATAACACAGCAACCAAGGAAAAGCCTACCCAAAGCCTGTAGATTTCCACTGCCCCTTGGGTGAGCATAACATGTCACCTTACTGAGGAGCCATGATAGCTGTTTTTCCAAAGATACCCATGAGTCATTCAATAGAAAGATGGCCTTAGTATGTCCACTATTTTTGCCAAGTGGACATTTTTACTTCCTTCAAATGGCCCCTCAAACCTTCTCAAAGAGAGGGCATGGATATCAACATGGTGGTACTGAAGGGGAAGCCCTAGTATCTGTGCTTGGGTGGGAAAACAGAGACACCCGCTCTGTGTTCCAGACTAACTTCTGAGTACCCTTTCTGCTCACATCACCATTTGTCTTGCTCCCCAACAAGACTAGCTTACACTTCTGGATCCACCTCTGAAAGGAACAATTTCTGTATGGTGCATTATCTTTTTGTGAGCAAAGTTATCATTGGGAAAAGGTGTAAGATTACAAAGACAGTATGTAACTTGTAGGTTATTAATGCTGATAAGTAACATGTTAAGCCCTTTCAAGCACTTTAAATGGAATATCTTACAACAGTATTATCTCCATTTTATGAATGAGAAAACCTAAGTCAAGAGAGCTAAATGTCAAACATAGCCAGGAAGATTTGAACCCAGATAGTCTGAGCTCAGCATCCGTAGATTTGACCACTGTACTATATTGCTCCCTTATTATACAACAAGTTGCCCATAATCATACTATTCTTCATTCATGCATGCATTTTTGACAGCTTGCTGTAAATTAGGCACTGTGTTAACCATAGGGCTAAAAAAGTCAATTGAACATAGTGTTACGACTCTGGAGCCACGCCAGGTCTATACTGCAAGAGTTCATTACTGCCACAGTCCTAAACTGTTCACGTGATTTCTCCAGGGAAAATCAAGATGCAAAGGAAATACCTTTGTGCAAGCTTTACCGTCAGGTGAATGTATGACCCCAGGTAAGTAAATAAATCATTTAAGTTGCTTGCGCTTTGTTACCTACTAGATATTTTCAATCCTGCAATTATAAGGTCCTGGGACTAGGATAAGTAGATTGTGAGCCCAAGGTAACATTTATTTCAAGAAAGTTCAGAGGCAAGCTAACATTCCTTAAAGTCTCAATTATTCAACATGGACCGATCCGTGACAGTCCAAAGGGCACCAAATCACTTCTATCAGCAGTAAAAATATCTAGACCAGAACTTACGTTCTGGTCATGACTTCTAATTGCTATGGAGTTCAATGTGGGCCACTAAAGTTAATAGAACACATTCCTACCATCAAGGAACTGTGCAAGAATGTGAAGACAAGAGACTCCTGTTAGTCTAAAGAGACCTGTTTGGGAGATTGACTAGCTCCAAATTCTATATTCACTGAAGCCCTAGTCAATAAGTGGTGCTGGGAAAATTGGATAGCCACACACAGAAGAATGAAAGAGGACCACTATCTCTTACCACTCATAAAAATTAATTCAAGATGGATAAAAGATTTAAATCTAAGGCATGAAACCATAAGAATTCTAGAGAAAAATGTCTTCTAGATTTGTAAAAATGTCTTTCTATATATATCTAGAAAAATCTCCTCTAGATATCAGCCTAGGTAAAGAATTTATGACTAAGACCCCAATAGCAATCATGACAACAACAAAAATTAATAAATGGAATTTGATTAAGCCAAAAAGCTTCTGCAAAGGTAAGTAAATGATCAAAAGAGCAAATAGTCAACCTGCAGAATGGGAGAAAATATTCACAAGCTATACATCCGATAAAGGGCTAATATCCAGAATTTACAAAGAACTCAAGCAAATCAGCAAGAAAAAAAACAAACAACCCTATTAAAAAGTGTGCAAAAAACATGAACAGAAGTTTCTCAAAAGAAGAAAGACAAATGGCCAATAAACATATGAAAAAATGCTCAATGTCACTAATCATCAGGGAAATGCAAATTAAAACCACAATGAGATATCATCTTACCCCAGCTAGAAGGGCTTTTATTAAAAAGTCCAAAACCAATAGACACCAGCACAGATGCAGAAAGAAAGCAACACTTATACACTGCTGGTGGGCCTGCAAATTAGTACCACCCTTATGGAAAACAGTATGGAAATTCGTCAAAGAACTAAAAGTAGATGCACCATTTGATTCAGCAGTCCCACTACTGGGTATCCAGCCAAAGGAAAAGAAGACTTTTCCTCAAAGACACCTGCACTCAAGAGTTTATTGCAGCATAATTCACAATTGCAAAGATGTGGAATCAACCCAAGTGCCCATCAATTCATGAGTGTATTAACAGAATGTGGTATATGTATATTATGGAGTACTACTCAGCCATAAAAAAGATGAATTAATATCTTTTGCAACAATCTGGATGGAACTGGAGATTATTCTCCTACATGAAGTATCTCAAGAATGGAAAAACAAGCACTGCATGTACTCACTGTTAAATTGGAACTAACCAATGAGCACACAGGAGCATAGAGGGAAGAAAAAGTCATTGGAAATCAATATTTCTATATATTTTTAGTTGTCCAGCTAATTACTTTCTATTTTTTTCAGTAGAGACAGAGTCTCACTCTTGCTCAGGCTGGTCTTGAACTCCTGAGCTCAAGCAATCCTCCCACCTCGGCCTCCCAGAGTGCTGGGATGACAGGCGTGACCACCACGCCTGGCCTTGCTTCGTATTGCTCTTAAGATAAAGTCCCTTCTTTGACAGAGTCCACAGGCCCTGCGCCATCTGGGCCTCACCTGTGTCTGTGGCCTCAACACTGAAACAGCCTCCTCCATCCTTTATGATCTGGCCACACAGAACAATTTCCACTTCTTTGAAGGAGTGCCGCCCTCTGCTGCCTTTTTACTTTATGTTTGCTGTTCGCCCTTGCCTTATCTCTGTGTTTGGTACAATCCTGTCAGTTTGTAGTGCTTTTCTTCTGAAAACGTCCTTTAATCTGTGTTACACGGTTTCCACACGGTTTCATAGGTTCATTTATTTCTTCTGTTAGACCATGCATCATATAGGTAACTATTTCCCATTGCATTCTGAAGCTCCTTCCCATAGACAGCTATGGACAGAAACTGAGTCAGTCTTGTTTACTTTAGCACGCAGCCATGTTTCTCAGCTGGGAGGGTGTAAGGGCAGAGATTACCCAGCTGGGAGCATTGGAGATAGGGAGCCACCAGTATCGACGGAAATATGTCCTGTTCCTTAGGAATGTCAACGAATAATGATCTGGATTACTGTACCCACTCAGTTCTCACGATGTGTGACACATGGTAAGTACTCGACAAATATTTGTTAAATGAGTGACTAAATAAATGACCATAAGTTCACATACACTGCTGGTGCACGTGTTCTGACCACATAGCACAATGCCACTCCCTTCTGTAGACTTTTAAATTCTAGTTTGAGAGGGTAGGTTAATCTTGCCTTACCCCTGAGATTTATATGAAATGTTTTAAATATACGAAGCAGATGCTCTACTTAAAAAAAAAAAATCAAGTGACTATTATTTTTAGAAAAAGAAGAGTTTCTTCAATGTAAAAATATAAATATCTGCCTTAAATATTAATACTCCAAATTGTGATTTTTTTATTTGAAAATAAATTAGTATAATTAAAATGTCTTATAAAGTAGAATGATCACACAGGTTACTGCAATACTGGCATCCCTGCAGGAGATAAAAAGCATGTAATTAAAATATCATTAAAATGATAGGTTTATAAAAACTTCAGTCTGACCCAGTTCTAAGAAAAAAAATCAGAAAGATATAGCTTAAAAAATTCCAGTGAAACCTTGAGGCAGAGCTTTAAGATAATTCATTTTCTTTTAAATAAGAGATCTTGGCCCCTAAACTTTTTTTCATGATTTTCCTCAATATATACTACATACTTTATGTGAGACTATTATCATTGTTATAGTTCTTTGTTAAGAAATCTATTTTACTATAATTCTATTCACTGTAATTTCCTTAGTAACAGGCTGCTCCCTTTTTCTTTTAAAAACTATTAAAATGTCATTCACATCACATTCTAGATGTGGATCCAGCTATTCCCAATAGCTATTCAAAAAAACGTAATCACCATAATTACTGTTGACATCTAATTAACATTCAGCTTCCTTTCTACAGCATCCACAGCTGGACAAACCATCTACTCCAGGATAAAAACTAATGCTCTGTTGCCTTTTCTTCAAAAAATAAAACAAACCAGGATCCTAAACACCTGGGCTCAGGGTTTTTGTTCTCCTGTAAATGACGGTTGGCGGTAAGGCAGCTACCATGAGCACCTTTCTAAATATTACCATCTGATGGATTGGACCCGGTTGTAAGAAATGAAATCCACACTCTCAGGCAGGAGGACTGATGTATAGACCCCATGTAGGAGTGTGTTCAATCAAGGAGGGCTCCCAGGGTTTGCTGACGCACAATCTTTGGATGAAGCCTCCTTTGATCCGGCTCTCTCCTTGTTCTCTGCACATAATACATCCTGGACTCCTTCCAGCTTCCCAACATCATGTCCTCGCTCACCTCTACGGCTTTGACTATGCTACCCCGTCTTCCTCCATTAGTGTGATGCTTGGGGGTGCAGGCTCTGACACTAGACCCCCCGATTTCTCGTCTCGGCTCTCCACACTACAAGCAGTACGACCTTGGGCACATTAGCTCAGCCTCTGGGTGCCTGTGTTTTCTCATTTGTTAAATGGTGACGGTATCCAACAAATGTGCCCATTTTTAAATGTGCGTGTGTATCTGTCTATCTATATACACATACACACCTACATGTGTATGTATCAATACAAATGCTCACTGAGTGGCTTCTCCTGGCCAGTCTTTCGGTCTCATAGAGGCCACTGTCTCTAGAAAGGCTTCCTTCGTGTTTCGGGACAGCGTAGGTCACCCCGCAGTGCGCTCCCACCTTTGCAACTCCATCACACTTGCAGTGATGATGGCAGGTGCTCCCTGTTTTATTGATTTGTGCAACAAATATTTCTTGAGCTACCGCTTTGCGCCAGGCACAGAAAGATAAGGTCCTTGTTCCAGCTGGGCTCACAGCTTGGTGAGCGTCCACAGACATAAGTACATGTTCAACTAAGAAAACCAATTCAGAGATTATAAATGGTGAAGAAAATGCAGCAGCATAATGGGACAAGGAGTGATCGAGGGGATATACTATCTTGGGCTGGGTGGTCTCTGAAATGGATGCATTCCAATGCGGCCCTGTTGGGTTAAAAGGAACTAGCCATGCACAGATGTGAGGGATGAGAGCTCCGGACAGAGGGAACAGCTAAGGCAAAGGCTTGTCGGTGGGACTGGCCTAAGCCTCATAGCTCCCTCTGTTTCCCTCTCCTTCCGGGAGTGGCACAAGCCATACTCTCGCCGCTTCCTCTTTCCCAGAGTTATCAGAATGGGGAGCAGCCTCCACCGCTGTGCCCATAGTCACAACTAGCCTGGACCTTTCTCCTGGTAAGATTTTGCCATAAAGAAGGATTAACGCAAGAAAAGAAAAAAATGGCACAAGGACAGAGTTTCCAGAATCCTTCATGGTTCTTATCATCATGGACCCTGGGTTATAAAATGCTCGCTTACTTTTGATATGGGAACTGGAATTCATAAGCTCTGATTTTATTGTCTCTTCCTTCCATCCCCTGCCCCAGCCTCTGGGTACATTTGACAATGTCTGGAGATATTTTCTGATTGTCACACTTGGGGGTGGGGCTGGGTGCTACTGGTGTTTAGAAGGTAGGATGTTGCTAAACATACCACAACACACAGGAAACCGCCCCACAACAAAGAATTATTCAGCCCAAAATGTCGATAGTGCCCGATCCAGAGAGTATCTTCTTCAAACCCCTCCTCTCTGCTTCTGAGTCCATCTTTAGGCCAGTGGGGGGTCCTTCCTCTGCAATAATGCTCTTAATATATGAAAGCATTGGCCTGAATACATAAAATTAAGGATGAACAGCACGGGCCTCTTTTTGGCAAGGCAGCAATGTGTGTCTTTGGGATCAGCAAACTGGAGAATACTCTCTAGGTGTCTCCTTGGCCAAGGACACTGCTTTCTTCATCTCCCTACTGGCCAAGAATCTCTCAACTTTCAGAGAGACTGAGCCCGGGGATGGCAAATTGGGTTCACCCTGCACTACAATGCTGCTGGATTGGCAGCAGGTGTTTGGAGCACCGTTTTGATTCCTGTAAGAATTCCCAAGGTCCTGTTCAGGTGCCACAAAAAAGTGCAATCAACTAGTGATGTCCACAGGCACAGTACCAGGTATATGCCATCCTTTCATGATAGAACAGCAAAGTCTTTTGTTCTGGCCTTAACCTGGTCCCACAGTTTGTTTTCTGCTCAGGGCTACACACGTGACTCTCTAAAAAGTTCACAGTTAATGTGATCCAAAACTCCAAAGACCCCCTGGGTAAGCCGGTGTGCAGGGAACGATGCCTTTTCGGTGTCTTCCCTCTGCCCTCTTCTCTTTGTCGTTGGGCCGACTCACTTGTAACAGTGTGAGTGGTAGTGAGGCGTGACCACCAGTGGCCTCTGATCGGAGTGGCACTTCCTACCCTCACTTTGATACGGTTCTACTTGGCCGTAAACACAATGATCATCACCATTCTTTTCTTCTCACGTCTGATTGATCGTAGTGATCGCATGCCCTTAACTGAATGGCTCTCATCAAGCATGTGTTTGACTCATGGCCAGTCTGTTGAGTGCGCATACACCTGCAGGCCACTCGTCAGCAAATCCAATTATCTTCTTGGGTACTTGCCTTGCTGTTTCCCTGTAGCTCCCCTCGTATGTTTCCTCATGATGCCTTTCTGAGCACGTGGATCCCGTCTCTTTATCTCTCTTCTTTTCTCCACCTGCATCATAGGCCTCAAAACATTGTAGGTTTTATAAATCCTCTTCCTCTCAAACTGGGGCCTCTTCGTGGCATCATAAGGAAGTCTTTTTTGGGTATTGCATCTAGTTCCTGTACCTTTACCTTGACTCTGCCATTGGTGGCTCTCCTGCCAATTTTGCTGTCATTGGGACAATGCCAGAGGATGTCCCACCGTGTATAACATGCCTTTCTGTCTTCTTTTATCTTATATACACTGGCCCTCGTCCCATTTAATTTATTGACTTATTTAGATTTTTTTTTCTTGCCTCTCCTTCTCCTTCCTACAGCATCCTTATTTTATTTTGGGAAATTACCTCTCTCCCATTTTGTTCAATTTAATGATGAGTTAGTCCAGTACCTGCCTGTGGTGGTTTTAACATATGTCCACAAATTCTTTGGCACTCCTGCCTTTGAGTGGTGGAGCCTAATTTTCCTCCCTTTCAGTATAGGCTAAACCTAGTGACTTTCTTCAAATGAATGGGCTGTCATGACAGTGATGGTGTGTGACCTCCCACCCCCTACCACAAAAAAGGCACTGTGGCTTCCTCCTTGACCTCTCTTGCTGTGGGGAAGGCCAGCTGCCACGTTGTACGTTTACACAAGCAGCCTCACAGGGAAGCCCAGGTGGCCAGGACATAGGCATTTTGCCAACAGGCTGCTCTAACTTGTCGTTGTGTGCACGACCCATCTTAGAAGTGTATTATTACCTGAAAATATTTCTCTGAAAGTATACGCTAAATGGCAGGTTCAAATACAGGTCTCTGTGTGTGTCTGAAGTAGCAAAGAGTGAAGAGGCCCTGCTTGTTCTAGGCACCATGCTTTCATCATTGGAGCCTAAGATTCCATTTGCTTTTACTATCAACTCAAAATCCTAAAACCTAGACTTTTTTCAAGGCACGGCTGTGTGGACATTTCTCCCATGCTCTATTTATGTGGCTGCTTTCTCATCTTTCGGATTGGAGAGCTATTCTTGATTAGGGAGTTGACTTCATTCACGGAAGGCCAAGAAGGACAGTCAAACTTGGGGTGAATCATGTTTTCGAAAGCGAATTAGTGACTCGATCATATGATTGCTCACATTTTTCAAAAAAAAAAAAACCTTTTACCCCTCCTCTTCCCCACACCCACCTTAGAACAGTGACCAGTTTCTCCCGTCTCTATCTCCAAGAATAATTGGAGATTTCATTTTCCATTATGTCATGAGTATGTTGCACATCCCAAAAACAATGACTTTGCTGAAGCTATTTGTATGCCTGTCTGGGTGTCACTTTTTATTTCCTTCAAAGACAATTCTTAGGACACAAAAGAGAAGAAAATTAATATTTCTTGAATGTTTTAATGGACTATTATCATATTTTTTGAGGAAGCTATCATTTCCCTATTTTTCAGATGAGAGGAGAGTTTTTATAGAGAAAGTAACTGACATGTTCAAAGTCACATAGCTCTGCCCATGATGGCAGAGCATAGATTGAAACCCACGTCTGCCTAATTCCAGAATTGACACAATGCCAGATGGCCTAGTGATGACCTGGCTTCAGATACCACAGAACTTCAGAGCTGGTAAAACCTTAGAAATTGCTAAAGGCAATGATTTTTGTACTGTGACCTCTGTGCCCGAGAGTTCCTCAAAAGTGCATCAGAAGCTGCCAGAAAGAGGAGGATGGGGGAAGGATTGGGGAAGGGAAAGAATAAGTTAAAGGAAGATGAACTCTGGGTTCTTCAGTTCTATTTTAGCCAGGGTAGCTTGATTTCTCGCTGTCTTACATACAAGAGTTCTAAGATTTTTTTTTTAAGGGTTCCACTGCATTAACAAAAAGTTAAAAATTACTGATCTAGATCAACTCTGTAATCTACCTGATCTATGATTAAGAAGAGAAGTTGGTGGTTGGCTCCAGGTCTCAGTCAATAGTAGCACAAGACCAACCACCAGATACCTTGTCCCTCGATAAGGAACTTTCTCTTCTCTTCTCCTTAAAGCCTTCTAGAGCTACTCCCACCACCACCATAGTAATGTTAATGATCAACGTTGTTAAGGCTTTAGGCTATTCCCCCTTATTCTAAATAGTACTCAAGAAGTCTGAAGTTATAGGCAGCAAGTTCTCACAAGAAATAAAACAAAATAAAACATAGGTATGCAATATTTAAATTCTACTGTTTGCCCCTCTATCAGAGTGTAAGTACTGACGGTCCCTGAGCTGGAGGGAAGTTCAGCTCTCTATCACACATCCTTTCCAGCTAAAGACCTGACAGCCGAGAGATTTACGGGACGGTGTTCTTGACATGTTAAGAAAAAGAATATTGTCAATCTGAGAACTGAAGACGTTGGCTAAAAATGAAGATGCCTGAACTAATATTTTTTCTGAAAGGGATACTGATTTAGGGTGCTTCAGGAGAGAGTGATTGAAAACTTTCCCCCTCCTCCCTCCTCTTAGACATGGGGTATTGACTTGCTCACAGAGTTGACTTTATAATGTTCTTCCCTGGGTTTCACTTCTATAAAAGTTGTTTTGTCAGAAAGGGGAGCTCTCAAAGTTTCATTTTTAGGATAATAGCTTTTCCAAGAAGCAAGATCTTGAGATGCTTTGTGATGTGGATGAATCACCGATTTGAAGGGCAATTAGAGAGTCCTTCTACGGAGAGGGCATGCCAACTCCAGAATTAATTAATTGTGGAGCAGATGTTGTACCAGGGAGTATCCAATGTGCAGGTGTAATCACCTTAAGGGGGTAACTATGCAACAAGCGCTAGCTGGTTCCTGTCGGGTCAGGAGTTCAACCGTAGATGGCTGGTTGTGCGCGTGTGATTATTATTTGGTTATTATTAGGTAATAACTAACATGATTAGGCTGCTTTCTATGGGCCAGGCATTGCTCTGAATGCTTTACACGTTCTCACTTATTTAGGCCTCACAAAAGATGAGGACATTGAGGTAAAGGGATTAAGTGAAAGGAGAGCTGGGCTTTAGATAGATCCGATGCATTTCTAGAATTTTAATAATTAAAGCTGTGAAATAGAAGAGACGCTCATCTTCACAATTAAGAAAATTTTTAAGTTTTTGTAGCCCCCCAAAAGAAAAAAATGTTTTAAATCCCAAGGAATGATTTTGTACCCACTAGATAAGAAAAAAGAAGAAAGAAAATTTAAAGCATGCCCCCCAATGCTGATAAAGTTATAGTGATAAATGTATACACATTGAAAGTGATAAGTATATATATAATATGTAATATAATGTATATACGTATAACACTTGGTATATAATAAATATGGAATTCTTACTATCTAATCTTGCTAGTTACTACTATTACTTCACATGTTGGAGAGATACCACTAGCTCACATGAGCTGTGTGATCTTAGGTAAGTCACTTAGCCTCTCTGACTCTTTGAATCTCATCATCTCTGTTTGAAAATAGGCATAATTATGGTACCTATGTCACATGGTTGTTGTAAGTTTCAGATAAGGTAATGTGTGTAAAGTGCTTAGCATAGTCCTTGGCACATAGCAACTCTAAAATGAACAGAAGCTAGCATTTTTGCTACTGTTATTATTATTGCACATAATTTGCCAGTAACACTGAAAATGTGTGTGACCCTTGTGGAAAAACACTGGGATAAATTCACATACAAAGACTCATAAAAAGGCTTGTTTTGACTTCTCAAGATTTATTATAAGGAAATAATTCAACAGACACAAGAATCAATGTGTAAATTGCATTTGGTAGTATTATCTACAATAATCTTTTGGTTTAGGCAAAGGTTAGCAGCCAACCAACACCTTTCTCCATGGATAACGTGGAAACTGGAGTAAGAAACTAGCAACTGGTTTATTTTTCCCCTGAAATACTGAAGTCGTTTGCTGACCAGTGGTCAGGCCCTGGAGCAACTCTGCTGCAGGGCCTTGGAAGCCATTATCACCCACCGTGTGTGGGTCATGCAAGCACACTGATTCTCAGGTGCTAGTCTGGGTTAGTAGATGCTTAGTAAGTATAATTTGATGGATGCATCTGTTTATACTAAAGATTTTATTAGATAAATTATGCCCCCTAAATATAATTAATTGCAAACTTTACCTGATACTAATGCTCAGAATTGCTGTAGTAGTTAATACTTGTTTTCAGTAAAAAAAAAAAAAAAAAAAATTTTTAAGCATTACATAAGGCATTTTTGCCTCTTTGAGCATATTTGTATTCTCTCTGAGCTAAAATTCTGCAGAAATTATTCTGAACCACATGAGCTTTATCTGGTTATATCTTGGCAATGTGGCCTACAGCAATGTAGCACACTCACTGCTCAGGGAAATCTGGGGAGCATTTTTTCTCTGGAAGAAAGCTGAATGGCTCTCCTGATCTAGAAAGGTGGAGAGTTACTTGCTGAAAAGGTAAGCAATTTTTGCCATATTGAAGAATAAATGCAGATGCAGTAGTCCAATTTTTAAGAAAGCAAGAACAAAGAGTTAACTACATTTAGAGTTCCATTTAATGCTGTTCTCAGGGACCAAACCAGGAGAATCTCATTGTGGGTGGAGCTTTCTGTTTTTTCCAGTAATAATTCCTTGGACAGAATCAAATTCAGATTTAATTTACAACAAATTCTGGGTTAGAGTGAGTAGGGTTAAAGCTAGACTTTGAGATCAAATTTTTTTTTAATATAAAAAAGGAAGAATGAGGAGAAAATATAATTACAAAATCTATTATTATAAGGAAAGTTGGGCTAAGAGAGGTTAAGAGACTTTTTCAAGGTCACATAGGTAAGAAAGGGGGAGAGCTTAGATTTAAATTCAGGTTTCCTACTCCAAAGCTCATTGGATCGCTGAGCAAATATTTATTTTGTACCTACTATGTGTCAGTGCTAAACTAACACAGTGAAAAAAAGTGTTAGCTAAGATAAACACAATCCTGACCTTGGGCAGATTACATTCTGATGGAAAATAGATTTAAAGAATACCTGCTTGTAAAATATTTGTAATATATATAAAAGACAAAAATCAAGTGACTATAACATGTAAACAATACTCCTACCCATCAATATAAAAAAAATATTCAGTAGACAAATGAACAAAGGGTATGAATAGAAATGTCTCTCCATCAACAATGAGATGCCATTTATTATTCATTAAATTAGCAAACATGGAGAAGTTTGAAAATAGTTCCATGACAACGTAGAAAAACAGTCACTCTCTATTGCTAATGGAAACAGTAAATACAAAAAGAGCAGCTACTTTGGAGATCTGTATACTTTGTGACCCAATAACTGTACTTCTTAGTATTTACCTTAGAATAATACTCACATACATGCACAAGGAAACATCTATGAGGCTGTTTATTTTAGTCTTACTCGTAATACAGAAAAAAAAAGGGAAATAACCTGGATATGCATCAGTAGGAAAAGAAGTAAAACAAATTTAGCTGCCTTTGATCTTGTGCAATATCATGCACCTTTTCCAATGAGCGATTTAGGTCTACATGTAACCAACGAATAATATCTAATACATATTTTTCAGCAATTTATAGTTGAGTCTAAGTTGCAGGAAATGCACATGGAATGATATTATTTATGCTCAAGACTCCCAACCATACCATTTAGTTTTCCAGGGCAATATAAATGTATGAAAAAGCATAAAGAATGTCCAGAAGAATCAAAATATACTCACTAAAGTGCTTGCCTCTGAGGAAAGAAGGCATGAATCACAAAAAAGGAGAGTTTTACCTATTTCACTTTAGTACAGTTTTTTTCCCCAAAAAATTCATTTTTGAATTACTCATGTAAATAAAAAAGTTTAAAAAAGAAAACGAGGCTAAATGACATTTTCCAATATGAAAATGGAGGCTTAGTTCATCGCCACCTTCCAGAAGAAAGTTTCCCCTTAGGCTGGATATTAAGGTTGAACCATCAGGCTGCTGGGGTGTAACCGAATTCCAGGGACGATAATGACAACACCACTTTCTATTTGTTCAGCACTTTGCAGTTTTCAAAGTACCTCTCCCATACATTATCTCCTTGGATTCCCACAATGGCCTTATGAGGATGCAGCTCTATTTCCCAAATGATGCTCAAGTGGACAGAAAAAAATAACAGTTTCCGAAGTTCCATTGATCTACATACATACACACACAATGTCATTTCCTCAAGGATTTCGCATAGCCTTATTTTAGGCATCCTTTTCTGTACAGGGTCATTCCTCTTGTTGGGCAAATGTGTGATGGAAAATAGTAATTTGGAGAGTTTATGTACAATGGCGTAACCTGAGAATCTACTTGATTTTTGCCTCTGAAACCAGAGAGCAGTATCACTTCTGAACACTTGCCTCTTACTGCCTGGAATGAGGCGACCCAATATTCCACTCTGAGTGTACTAATGCATGACCTTCAAGAAGGGGGCATGCGTGGTACCATTCCTGGGATTGACTCTCATGCTTTCTCTTCTCCATAATAAATTTATTATTACACAAATATTAATTATTGATAGTGTATTTTAGTTAGGCAATAGAGTTGCTAGTCCTAATGGAGTTGGAGATTACTTATAATATGAGCTCACACTTAAAAGGCTCTGCTCACTGCTCACATTGGAGAAGAGACTGCATAGCTTAGGAAGGAGCAATGGGTATGGTCATTAAGAATCAAAGCACTGCAGCAGGGCACATTTGAGTTATTATTTTGCCTGTGCTGTTTATTAGCCATGAGATTTTTGGTCCATAAAATTAATTTTATAAGCTTCAGTGTCCTCTTCTGTAAAACGGGGTTAGCATAGGAGTTAAGAAAGCAGACTCTGAACCCACTGAACTGGGTTCACCTCTCAGCCCTGCCACTATCTTCCTATATGATCATGGCAAGTGACTTAACCTTCCTTTGCCTCAGTTTTCTCATCTGTATGGGACATAATCATTGTGCCTGCCTTATAGGGCTGTTATGAAAATTAAATGAATTGACATGTAGGTATCACATGTGCATTGTGCAGGGTGGGGGGGCACATGATGCTCACAGGTGTTGGCAATGATTGGTATTGATAAGTCTCACTATACGGTAACAGATGCTAATGGTGCTTTGACACAGTCAGCGTTCAGAAGGACAACTTCTCAGTTCAGACAAAGATAAGGCCAGATTCCTCCATCCAGGAGAGGTTGCAATGTTGATGCTCAGTGGATGCTCACTACACAACTAACAGATACAAATATCCTCAGGAAGCCAAAATAAACTCCTATGTGAAATTTAGAGTCACAAAGACACAATGGTACAAGTTTTATGGACTTTCCAGGTCACAGCGAGGCAGACTCTGCGATGGCCTAGGGTGAGTGGGTCCCCAAAGGGGACTGAGAAGGACACGTGGGAGTTAGGAACTTCGTTAGACCATTCTGAAGCCTGGCTAGGCCTCTGAATAGAGACAGAGAGAATTTTAGGAAGAGCTAGCCCATATGTCTTCCTCTATAAACAGACCAAAAGCTTATTATTCGGAAGCAGTAGGGTTGCAATGAAATCTAGTATATCTCAGGTTGATAACAAATAATTCATTCTAAAATATCGAGAACTTACTATGGCCCAGAGCTCTCCTTGGCCCCAGGTATACCTCAGGGAGCACAGTAGGTATGACTCCTAGCTTCCTGGGGCTGACAGTCTAAGGAGAAACACAAAAACGAGGGCAGAGGGCTCCGGAGGAGTCTAGCGGGCTATGAAAGCATAACGAAGCCAGGAGAGTGGGGAGAACTGCCAAGGCGGAGGAGGTCTTGGCTGAGTAGCCCGGAGAAGTTAGAGACGAGCAGTGCAGGCCCAGGGAACAGAGGGAACAACGTGGGCGAAGGCTCTGGGGAGAGGAGGCTGCAGTCAGAGCACAACTAGAAACATGTGAAGGAATGGGGACCCTGAAGTCTGGGCTTTAAACATTTTGCCCAGGTTCACACAGCAGGACGCTTATCCACATCTGTCTGCCCATGAGACTAAGAACACGCTCTGCCTCCTCTCCCACGGAGCTGTTGGCATTACATCCCCACAAAAGCAACTGAGATGCATGTCCTCAGGAAGCAGTCAGTGAGGACACCATATCACCTTTTAGGGATCATCCAGATCCCTTTCTTTTAGGTGTAGAGTTGCATTTCTCTCTAACCTTTCACTGACTCACATCAAAAGCCATCACACTTGAAATTTCCCAGTCATTCATCCTTTCCTGGGTTTCCTGCCTTTGATGTATTTAACAGCCTCCTGGGTACCATTTGGAGGTTATAGTCTTTCAACTCTGATTTGCTAAATGCACCCTCAAGAGAAAGGCCTGGCTGGAATTCTATCTACTTCTGTTCAATCCTTTGATTAAGAATCAAAATTAGGCTGCAAAACACATTTATTTATCACGATCTTTAGAAAGAGAATGATTTCCGTGTTCCTGATTTGTATTCCGGGTGGAAAATGCTGAGATATCACATGATTTTTCTCTTCATGGTACTAGGACAATATTAAATATCCCATGAAATGGTGGAAGTCATTAGCGCTTGGTCCAATTTAAAGGCTTCATAGGTTCCTAATTGAAATGAGCTAATACTCATAGAAATACTGTGCCAGAGTGGGCTTGCTATTAACTACAGTGATAGTTCTTAATTAGTGAGCACCTCCCATGGTCCAAAGAGCTTTTAGGTACACACCAACGACTATCCTTACAACAATCCTACAAAGTCAGAATGATGGGTCCCATTTTGTATATGAGAACAATGAAGGGAAAGAGACTGGAAATAACTTGCCAAATAAAATTGGCAGAGGCAGAATTCTCACTTTGTTCTGAAAGAACAGTAGATGTCAAGTGTCTATATCTGGCTGACATTCATTTATCTGTTTCATGGTGGCAGCATATTGATTTTCCTTGGGGGAGTCACCCCTACTGAATTCTCAATCCACTTGGTCCAGAGGGGCTGACACAGTGTCCTGGCTTCAGGGAGGGCACATAACACCCACCTGGCCAATGAGGATACCTTACCTGCCAGCCACAGTGATTGGTTCAGGGATGGGCAGTTGACCCATGTGACCCAATCAGAGCCAATGAGTATCATTCCCACAGAGTTGGCTGGAACTATTGGTAGGAGAGGAGCACTTTCTGCTCAGCACTTAAACCGGGAAGATGTGAGTCCAGGGCTATCAATAGCCATCTTTGGGAGAGTCTGCCTAAGAATGAAGCCCATCTGATACATCATTCAGAGTGTGGACCCTAACAATTCCCTCTTCCACCCTTTAATTACACTTCAGGTAGGTATGGGTTATTTTTTATGATTAAGGTAGGTTTTGGTTACTTGACGAAAATGGAGCCCAAACTCATATTCCATCCATATAATATACTATTTCCTGATGCACTGTGCACAAGAGGGGGCTTGATAAAACATATTATTTTATTCATTATTCTTCAGTCAGCAACTCCAAAGAGATCCTCACTCTTACTTTTTCTGATTATAATTTGATAAAAAATATAAGCCCAGATGTAGTCCAAATTCTAAATCTCCTTATGAAAGAGCCCCAAAGATCTAATTTTGGAGATCAGAGTGACTCTTTTATTAAGATATAATAAAAGCCACTTCTCCCTACCCACTTTTTTTCTATTTATGGGAATATGTGTTGTATAAGCAGGTATCAATTAATGGCTTTGGGAGACAAAATTACATTTCTGAGTATAAATCTAATAATTCCTGGGACTGCGTATATGACTCAGACTCTGCATAGTCACACAGTAAAAGAACCTTTTTAAAAAATATAGTTTAAAAAGTAACTCCAAACTTTACTTGAGCTTATGAAAAATATTAAGTGAAGACCAGTCATAATGCACAGGATGGCCGATGCTGTGGTTTGCCCTCCAGATCCCCCTTCAGGAACAAAGGACCTGTCACCCTGGTTCTGTTCGTGCTGCTGGAGGAGAACCTTCAGCTGTCAGCTCCTGCAGGGACTGCCTCAGTTGAAGAAGGTGGACTTATCCAGAGTCACTGACTCTTCCTGGGACCACCCACATTCAGTGATGGGTACCAAAGTCCAGGCCCCTCATCCCACCTGGAAACAGTCTGAGGGTCATCCTGCCTTCAGAACTTTCTACAGAGTCAGCTGAAGTTTTTGTTGTGACTACAGTGTAGCTCACCTTCTTCCCCTGCCCGACCCTGCTTCTCTTCCGCTTACCCTCCACAGTGTTGGTCCAATGATCCAAGTTCTCTCTGATACATTTCCTGAATCTAGTCTTTGACCGAGAGTCTCTTTCCTGGGAAAGCCCACCTGTGATACGCAGCAGGACATCCTAAGAGAGCAAAGGCCCACCCCCAATTCTCCCACATCCCACAGCTGCTTCAGAACCTCTGACCTCAAACCCCAAACACCCTCAATGGCCCCCAGCTGCTGAGCCCAAACAGCCTTCCTTCCTAGTTCCCTCACTCCTCCCTCCGGCTCAGCTCTTTGTTAAGAGGTTCTCAAGACAGGAACGCTGTGTGTTCCTCCCTTCTTTCTCACCCTGTCTTTCTCTACCCATTCTCCAACTTCTGAACAAGGATTCTTTGGCTAGCTAAAGAAATGAAGAAGACTTAGGAAGGCACATTGAAAGTTGCTCCATTCACACAGGATCATAATGATGCAAACGTTCTTTTTAGATAACGGTAAACTATTGAAAGATGTAGAGGCTATAGAAACTAGTGGCACTTAGACGTCATTAAGTTGGACATGCCAGGGGAAAATTCTAAAGGTTAAGAGATGTGAAGTCCCTCTATGAGAAAACAACAGATTCTTATCCTGCCATCTAAACATTGTGGAATTCTGACATAACTGTATGGTAGAATGTTTACAGTTATTGAAATAAAATACAGTGATCGAAAGAAAAAATATTAAGTTATATATCTGGATATAAAGGTGCATGGGTATGGTGAAAATTGCAAAGGTGGCAAACAGCTGAATTATAGGAAACCCTTTCTTATGGGCTGTTGTGGGGATCAAGCCAGATCATTATTCAAGCATAAACATTGGGTGTGAGTGGAAGATGCTTGTTTTGCTCTTGGAAACATTGTATCGTCTGTTAAAGGATGTCCCTGATTTAAGGAGACGGCAGTTTTCCTAAGAGAACTACCGAGCCAAATATAATCTGACCCCAGAGAAACCGTGCTCCTAACGGAGCACTGCCATTTGTTTGGAAAAATCCTAATTATCTGGAAAGAACAGCAGGTCCCCACTGTCTTGTGGAGGTTCTCCTCTGACCTGCGACAGGCCATCAGCTCGCTGTGGGAGGCGGATGCACTGGCCCCAGCAGCAGCAGGCTGCATCCCGCTCCACGAGGTGCGGTGTGTGCCCAGCCTCCGGCTCCCACCGGGCTGACCCGGGCTGGCGGCAGAGCTAGCCACCCCCGTCCCACCCCAAAGGCTGAGCCGAAGTCATTCACCCAGAACTGAGGCTCATCAAAACACAGTGAGTCAGAGTCAGATTTGCATGTTGAGGGAGGAGAAAAAAGAAAGAAAGGAAGGAAGACAGAAAGGAAGTAAATATAATCCAACTCTGCTCTTACTCTCATGGAAGATAATTACAACCAAACAAGAAAATTAAATGTCAAAGTGCCAGACTATATTATAATTAAACAAACACAAAGCAAGCTTCAGGGACATTAAGAATGCCATCTAAACGACTCAAACAAAGCTTGTGAACAAGGAAGGCAGACACCTTGTCATTACTCCAGGACCTGGCACTGCCCCATGCTTTCTAAGATGGCATGACAATGGCACACATGGACTCCTACTGGGTAGAAGAAATTTATTTCTTTATTTTTAGGGGGAGACAATAAGACTCAGTAGTTACAGCCAAGGCTGTGGGGTCAATTGGAACAAGGTCCAAATCTCACTTGGCCACTTGTGCATTCTCTGCGCCTCCGTTCCTTTCTGTAAAATAAGGATTCATGACAGACAGTGGTGCGGGCTCTGTGATGCTGTGCCTCACGGAGACTCATTTGGATGTGTTAGCTCTGTGCCACCAAAATAATTAGCACTGACCATACTACCTGATGCATTCCTGGGGCCCTGGTCATGTTGGATGAGATGAAATAAAGGTGAAGTGACAGAAATCTAACTAAGCACAATTCCCCAAATGCTAATCAACACTCAACCAGCGAGATCTTGACGGACTAACGCTTGTTCTTGAGTCTCCCAGCTTAGTCATAGCATAGTCTAGGGTTAGAGCCCATACCTGGTTTTTCTCTGTAGAAGATCTAACACCCATAATCTGCTGTGTGGGGAGCTGCTGACTGCCTCCAGTATCAAAAGGGTAAATAGCAGATGACATGTGTTTCCTCCATGTGGAATACGGGACTTTTCTTCTACTCGACCTCAAATAAAGTTTAACTCTATACTCCCAGTCCTCAGCCACTACGTTGTTTAAAAAATATTTTCTAGATGACTTGGGGAAAAAAGTCTAAATTATTGGTAGCAGAGAGAAGAGTCAGAGGTGCTGTTAGTGTGATAGCCAGGTTATGAGTTGGTTTCTTCAGTCTGAAGGGAAAAGTTGTAAAAGAACTTTCCAGTTTGCTGAGTAATTTCATGTCCACTCGTCCAGTAGACTTTCACAAAAATTCTCAAAGAGTTCAAGCCAGTGAATCTCAAATGGAGGGACATTTGGAATGAGAGGTGATGCTAGGTGGTGTCCAATATTAAATGACATCCAATCGCACCATCAAAACATGGCTCCTCTTTTAATTGTTTTCCAATATTTCTTATCACATCAAGAGGAAAGCCTCAGTCTGGTGCTAGCATGTCCTTCGCAGCTCCAAAACACTTGCTAATCTTTGAAAGAGACAGGGAGAGAGGAACGGGGAGGAGGAGGCGGGTAGAATAGTAGTCACATTCAAAGCACTGTGAGGTGTTGAGGAAGAACTGAACAATACTATTACCTTCACTGTACTTTAATTTTTAGAGTTATCCACTTAAAAAAAAGAATATCTAGTGAATATTAAGTAAATAATCGTTCAGGGGGTATCAATACAATGCAAAAATTCCAAAAGTGGATTGAGATAGCTGAAATCTATATTCGCAGTTTGTATTAGGTCATAAAAGCATAGGTGTGAGAGCTGAGGCAGAGGGGTCCTCTCAATTGAAATCTCATGCTCTTTCCACCTCAAGAATACCTCTTAAGTTATTACATAATTTCAAAGATAGGTTGAGTAGAGGTTAAACATTCTGCTCTCCAGTTAGAAGTATCTAAAATTGAATCCATCTTCAACACCACTGGCTATGCTTCCTCAGACAAGTTCCTTGACAGCTCTAAGTCTCAGTTTCTAGCTTTGGAAAAGGGAGGAAATGATAGCACCTAACTCATAGGGTTGTTATGGTGCTAAATGACAGAAAGCAATGTAAAACATTTAGCACAGTCTCACACACACAGCAGGGCCTCCATAAATGTCTGCTAAAACTATTTATTGAAAGGCTTAAAGTAATAACTCTGCCAAATGCTTGAACATTCTAGAATTTTATGAATGGTACTTCAACCACCATGAACTGGTCTACCTTACCCAGGACATAGTGTTCATTCCCTTCCTAGGACAAAACCTAACCATGGTTAAGAAATTGTAAGGTTTGTTTCTGAGACTCATTGGTTGGGATAAAGGGAACCTGAATATACACGTCATGATCCAGCAAAGATACTGTCATAAATAGCTAGATTTTGAGGAAAGAAGAGAGCTGGTCTTAATTGAGTCTCAATAAAGAATACTCTATGTTGAAGTAAAAACTGACATTTGGGCAGGATATATATGAGTATTGAAAAGACTTCTAGACATGTTTACTGAGCACTCACTCTGTGCCTTACTCTCTGCGAGGTACTGGGGATGCAGCAATAAACAAGAGAGGCCCAGGCTCTGACTTTACAATGCTGCAATAAAATGTTCCAGAACTCTAGCCTGAGGTCACACTGTCTTCCCTGCACTTGCTCAGGAAAAAGCATACCTGAAAAGGAGGAAATGGGTAGCCATTAGGTAACTGGATTTTAGATGTAGCACTGACTGCCCTCAAATTGGTGTGATACTTTGAAGAAGGCATTTTGCTTCTCTGAGTGTCCACCTTGATACGACAATATCATTAGATGTTTGATCAGGGTTTCCCAAATACCAAGCCTTTTTATAACTAAATAACGATTAGTGCCATTTTTATATTCTACCATACTATTCACGTTTTTATTTCAATAAATTAATTTTTCAAAGACAATCCTATATCACCACCAGGATAAAAAAAAAACTGGTATCATATGAAATCATCTATTAAAAAACCCAATTTGGAAGTCACCTATTTAAAAACCCAGATATTTTACTAAAGTTTAGTAAAATGTTATGGCCAGCTATCTAATTTCTTGCAGCTTTAGTGGGGTATAGTTATACATATTCAAGATTTACAATTTAAAAATTTAACATATGCAGACATTGTTTAATTATTACCACAATCAAATTAATCAATACATCCATCATCACACACAGTTACCCTCGTGTGTGTGTGTGTGTGTGTATGTGTGTATGTGGTGAAGACACTTAAGATCAAGTCTCTTAATAAATCCCAAGTAGGCAGTACAGTATTATTAACTATCATCACCATTGCCAGCTATCTATTACACTATTATAGAGGAGATACATATGAAGCCAAGAAGTGCTTCTTGATATCATTGTAGAGAGGAGTGCTCTTTCCCACTCCTGTTCCTTACTTCATGCGGTAGGAGTTCTATTAGTGTCCCTCGTGGCCTCCTTTATTCTTTCTTTGTGCTCCTCCTGGAGAGGTGGGGTGATTTATCTCCTTAATAAATGTGGAAAGGACAGAGGACACCCGTGGTTCAGCTCTACTCTTTTCTCTGGGGAGGGATTGAGTCTACCGCTCTGCCGTGCTCCCTAATTCAACCCTTGACCTCCACGTGCTACTCCTTCATTTTATTACCAATTTGTCAGAAAGTGGTTGGGGAAAAAAAGTGTGCTATTTTATTACGCCTGAAGGAAAACTGAATATAAAAGCTAGCTGAGAAAGTTGATGCACAGAGTACAGTATTCACGTGACTCTTCACTTAAGCATTTATTACGTGCCAGGAGCTTGTTTTATGCTCTAGGAAGACAATAATCAGTAACACAGCTATGGTTCTTATAAAGTACGTATTATAGTGGCAGACAGAGTCAATAATCAAGAAAAGGAAAAAATGCAGATAGTAACTAGTGCCATGATTCAAACAGAAGGGAAATGACAGAGAAAGTGATACACACGGCTACTCTAGATAAGACGATCAAGAAGGGTCACTCCAGAAAAGTGGCCCTTGCACTTAAGTCTGAATGACGAAAGTTGATGGGAAACCATGCAATGGATAAATAAGAACAGCAACTCCTTAACTCTCTTGCAAATCTTAACCTCTCTGAGAGTGGATGGCTAGATGTTGTGTGAAGGTCACAACACCATCTATAAGATATTCTTCTAAAGAATTAAACCAGAAGCTAATCAAGTATCTAGTTCTAATTAGCAAGTGCACTGGGGAGAAAGTTTTGGCCCTTTCCAGAAGCAGAAAGAAGGTGAGAGAATACTGACCAAGGTAGAGAGAGGTCTATAATGAGGCAGAGAGATGAGTAAGTGGTCATATCATGTAGGATCTTGTAAGCCAAGACAAAGACTTTGAATTTTGTCCTAAACGTGGTGGAGAACTGATTTTAAAGAGGTAAAACGAAAAGAATGTCCAAGTTAGAAGATCAGGTGGGAACCTTTGAGGGATGGCGATGGCTTGGACAAGAGTGGGAGTAGTGAAGATAGAGAGAAGCAGATGGATTTCAGGTATGTCCAAAAAGTGCAGTTGACAGCATTTACTGATGAGTTGGAAAGGGAAGGGAGAGAACCGAAGTGAAACCAAGGTTGAATCTTAGATTTTGAGCTCCTTTAGTTGGGTGGTTGGTGGTGTTGCTTACTGACAGAAGAATACTGAAGGAGCAAGTTTTAAGGTGGAAAGCCAGAATTTCTTCTTGGACGTAATTAATTTCTAGATGACTTTAGACATTCCAGTGGAGAAGTCTGGTGGGTCATTGCATGCTCATGCCTGGAGTTTAAAGGGCAAGTCAGAACTGGAGATTGGAATTTTAGACACACTGGCATCTAGATAGCGATTTTCAAAGGTAGGACTAAATAAAATCACTATACTGATATTAAATATCATTTGGAAGAGGCTGTATAGAGTCGAATTTAACTGTAAACTTAATGCCTTAGCAAAACCGAAGTTAGGCTCTTTTGTTTTCACAAACTATAGCCAAAATATGATATAAATATAACTGGAAACTCTGAAGGACTTGAAGACTGGGGGGTCTAAAAATGATTTGATCATACAATCTAAATTGGATTGTTTATGTAACTGTAAAGCAGTGAACCTATAGGAAGCTCATAGTATTTCAGTATTTTATTCATATGGAACACTTGGTTTTTCAATCTTTAGAAATTAAATTGCACAAGGATAATTTTAAATATTTTCTGTAAATAAATATGACATTGTCACACAGATATTATACATTTTATGTGTCAGAAGCCTTAAAAGTCTGTGTGCAAATGTTGATATATTTTGACAGTTATTTCACATTTGATATGTAGACAGGAATAGGGGTTAGTTTATGTCCACACTAGAAAACTTTAAAGACTATTTGGAAGTCAGAAATCCTGGTTTTAATTCAAGTAAATGATAAAAAAAATAGTCATTATGTAGTTCAGATGCTAATATTCTAAATAATGATATGTATTTACATTAAAGATAAAACTGTTGAGCAAAACAATGTCTAATTTGTTGGCTTATACCTACTCTGGGATCTGGGGCTTTTTGTTCCTACATTAAGAATTTAATTGTTCACATATTCTAACAGCTTTGTTCAAAGAAGCGGATACTAAGTTTGTTTCTATTAAAGCTACTGGGATATCTGCAAAAAAAAAGGGTCATTTAAATAATTTTAATTCAACAATGGGGCTTAGCAGATATTTTCTGAGCTTCTAAATACACTGTATTTGTATAGGAGTCTTTCTCTAACTCAACAGTCTAAATTTTTACAAGAGTCTCACTCATGAATTCAGAGCTCACCCTGATGGTATAAAATATAAAATTACTTTTACTTTCCCCAGTGGGCCTGAATAATATCTAAACTATCTCAAATTTGCTGGAGAATAGATGATATGCTTATTTTATAAGCCATAAAGTGCTAAGAGATCCATGCTGAAGTTTTGCCTCTGGCTTAGAAATTACCAGCTATGCCCACAAGTCATAGACAAAAAGGTCATATGGTATTTGCCCATTTTAAACACGACAGTGTAGAATTACCACAGTGAAGTTCCAGTATAATTTTTTGGATAAGCACAAATTTGGTTTTTGACATCTCTACAGAAATGAGGTTATGAAGTTCTATTAAGAGAAAGTATCCAATAGATTCTTATTGGCACACTAGACAGCCTGTCGATAACGTTTTTTTAAAAACTCACCTAAGGGACAATCAAAGGATTAAAGAAATCCCAGATGGGGGCAGAGTCAATCCTTTCAGAATGCTCTTAGGGGCCTAGTTTTCTAAATGAAATCTTGCCAAGTATTTTAAAATATCATTGTCCCCATCTCGGGCTAGCTTTGGGAAAAACTTTTTCTGCAGGGAAGCTTTCAGAGGATAAAGGCAGATTAAGACGCTCACTTCATGGGGACATGCACAAACTTATCACTGATGTACACGTCTCCTCCAGCTGCCTAGCCACTGGCTGTGTATTTGGACTTTCAAAAATCAGAAAGAATGTGGATAATCCACAAGGACAGAATCATCACACAAACAGCTTTAAATTTTGTTCCCTGCTTTGGATAGTAAGATTCAAACGTGCTAACTCAAAAGGATTCATTCATGACCCTCTTTCACAAAATGGTCATTGGATAAGAAAGGACCCAAGGAAGCTTTGAGTGTCTGAATCTTTGGATTCTGTGGGTGGGGAAGAAAGTTCTTCTTAGTCGTCACTAGATCAAATCAGTCTCAGAATTCCACACAGCGATAAAGAAACAAAAGAGCCTAAAAGTGCTTTAAAAAGAATAGTAAGATCTAAAAAAAAAAAAAGAATAGTAAGATACAGTATTAGCTGACGCATAATTATACCAATTACAATCAGATAAAAAATGATGACACCAAAAGCCAAAATCTTCAAAAGAGCAATATCCTTTTCCTCCTTCACCTTTGCACCAGTGGGTGGTGATTTATTCAGTGAAAACAACATCAACAAGGAAGCAGAATGGAAAAAAAGAGATTAGATCTTAGGGAGCTAGAACGCCAGGTTCCAAATTTCAAAGGATCAGATTGATGTGTTCAGTGGAAAAAGACAAATACTGAAATGCTTTACAAAAGCAAAAGATAAAGAAATATCCCATAGGTTGGGTTATTTGACGATACTTAAGGGTTTTGATTTCTCAACTGACTTTATGCTGTTTTGCATGTACATATATTCCGTGGGGTCCACTTTTGCTATACCGACTCTTCTTTCCACGCTCAGCTCCCACCCCAACCTTGCATACCATGGTAGATTGCCAGGGCTGCCACAGTAAAATACCACACACTGAGTGGCTTTAACAGCAGAAATGTATTTTCTCATAGTTCTGGAGGCTGGAAGTCCAAGATCAAGGTGTCAGCAGAGTTGATTTCTCCTAAGGAGAAATTTCCCCTCTTTTTGTCTTGCAGACCCTCTTCACACCCTCTGGGCAACACCAGCACCTGCTGTCTCTTTCTCTTCTTATAAGGATGCCAGTTACACTGGATTAGGTTCCCACTCTACAGCCCTCATCTTAACTTAATCATCTCTTTAAAGACTTACCTCTAAATACAGCTACATTCTGAGGTATCATGGGTGGGCACGTCAACATGTGATTTTTTTTTTAGTAGGGGGAGACGCAATTCTGCCCATGACATAGATCTTAAGCACGGATGATCTGTTTTCCCTTATCCTGAAAATAACAGCATCTTCACGTAAGGCATCCTTCTCGAGTCTAAGAAACTCCCTGGCAGAGTCCTTGTTTGAACATGTATCAACGAGTGGTCTTCGTTTTCTCACCATGATCATCCCATCAAATCTTTGCAATCTGACCTGAAGCAACACTGTATAAACAAAACAGCTCTTTCCAAAGCTGTTCTTAAAATCCTCTGGCTAAATGCAAGACCATTTTTACATTCTACCTTCCCTGATTCAGCACTGGACACTCTTACTACCACCTCCTTTGGGGGAATATTAACATATTCCTTTCTTAGTGATCATGACTTTATACTCCACAAAACTTCTTGTCATCCCTTCTCCTATTTTTGTTTCTGTCTCTGGGGCACAGGCTCACTCTTCAGGTCTGCTCTGTTCCCACTTATCTTAAGAAAACTCTGCCCCTTTATCTAATTTAACCATCGCCTTCTACGCAGGTGGCCCTGAAGTGACATCTGCAGATGTGAATTGCCTCCGAATTTGGGTCTCTTACATCCAACTGGACGCTCTTCATCAATTTCTCAGCATATGCAACACCACATTCCCCTTTCCCTCAAACGAGCACCCTTTCCTGCACTGTCTTTGCTTTAGTGCAGGATACTCAGGTCAAAGCCTAGCATTATCTGTGGTCACCCATTAATGCATCATGCAAGTATTTACCAAGCGTCTGCTGGGAAGCAGACTCTGTACTGAGCAAGGCAGAGTGAAACAGACACAATCCTTAGCTTCGTGATTGCTCTTGGTCTGGGCCAACATTCTCTCTCTGACACTCAATAGCCTGTCACTAAATTCTATAAATCCTTCCTTCTAAATATCACTCAGGTTCATCTTTTCTTTGCAAAAATTCCTTGCTGTCAAAACCAAAGTCTTGTTTCTCATTATATCAATTTTATCACATCAAGATTGCTGTAACAACCTCCAAACTGATCCCGTTTCTCTAATCTCCGCTCTGCTTGACCCTCACCACCGGATCTTTCCTGCATGTTACTGTCATGCGAGCCTTTAACTACCAGTGCTGTCACTGTCACTCCCTGCAGGAAACTGTCAGTGAGGACACTGGCCCTCGGAAAAATAAAACCCAAACTTCAGAGCTGGGGAGGCCGGGAGAAATGTAGAGGTTTGAATACTTGCTTTGCTATTTAACTGCTTAGTGTCCCCAGAAAAGGCATTTACCTCCTCTTGACCTGCTTCCTCAATTGAAATATTAGGATTAAAATTGGCAGCTAGCTCATAGGGTTGTCGTGGAGGACACTAGCCCACACTATTACTGCTACCACCACCTGCTCTATCAGCTAATGTTTAGGAAGCACCTAACATGCCACTCACTGTGATTACTACTCATTTAATTTTCACTCTACATAGGCACTATATGACTTTGGGGCAAGTTTCTTAACCATTCAATGGCTTGGGTGTTTTTATTTTCAAAATGGGCTGTTAAAAGAGGTTAATGTCATGATACATGCAAATGCCAGTGCCTGGCACAGAGTAAGTCCTTAACAGTGGGACTATGACTCTTACTTGGCAGCACTCCTTGTAACTTCTTTTTTTTATTATTTCAGCATATTATGGGGGTACAAATGTTTAGGTTATGTGTGTTGCCTTTCTTCCTCGTGCCCCCCGGAGTCAGAGCTACAAGTGTGTCCATCCCCCAGACGGTGCGCATCACACTCATTATGTGTGTATATACCCATCCCCTCCTCCCCCCTTCCATCTGCCCAACGCCCGATAAATGTTGTTCCTGTATGTCCACTTAGGTGTTGATCAGTGAAACCAATTTGCTGGTGAGTGCATGTGGTGCTTGTTTATCCATTCTTGGGATACTTCACTTAGTAGAATGGGTTCCAGCTCTATCCAGGATAATACAAGAGGTGCTATATCACCATTGTTTCTTATAGCTGAACAGTACTCCATGGTATACATACACCACATTTTATTAATCCACTCATGTATTGATGGGCACTTGGGTTGTTTCCACAACTTTGCAATTGTGAATTGTGCTGCTATAAACATTCGAGAGCAGGTGTCTTTTTTATAGAGTGTCTTTTGTTCTTTTGGGTAGATGCCCAGTAGTGGGATTGCTGGATCAAATGGTAGATCTACTTGTATCACTTTAAGGTAACTTCTTGATAGCGGTTGTAAAACTAAGGGTCTAGAAGTCTATCTGTCTCCCATTTCCTAAGCTAGATTGATGAGCTGCCAGCAAGGAGACACAGTTGTCTTATATTTGCTTTATTTCCCTAACAGGAGCAAACACATATAGAAAACCCTTGCTCGATGAATGACAATGAATGAATTGCCAGGTAACCTTGTTATCTATAAAGGTGCACACCCTTTATCTGAAGTTGTGCTCCGGGAAGTTTCTGACAGTGGCCTTTCTTCTTTGGTTTATACCACATTTGGCCTTTTTCCCTCAATAATAGTGAAGTTATTTACTTCTAGCCTTGTAATAGCAGTGATAAAGATCATCTAAATTTATCTAAAACCATAAATATTCCTCCTCTCACCCCCAAAGAGAAAATTATCATTTTAAAAGAAAAAGTAATCTATAAGAAAAAGAAAACCCTCAGTTTTATCTTGAGAAAATCTCAGAAAGATTTAGATTCTACTTGCATGCAATATATAATCAGAGATTACATATGGGTTAATGAGTTCTAGAATTAAAACTAATTAAGATTCTGTCTCTTCTGCAGAAAATAAAATGTATTCATCATAATTTAGCCTTCCAAATCTTTTATTTATCTAATCACTAAATGCAAATATTTATGAATTGTGCAGACAATGTTCAGTATTATTTAAAATAGCAGAGAGCTATTGCTGCAACCAAGGAAATCAGAGAATAGAACATCAAAAGCTTTCCACAGATCATGTGCTCACCATTTTTATGTGAGAAATAATCAGAATATTAGTTGTGCCCCTATTAATAGACTCATCACACTGAAGTGGTACCAAGGGCCAATACACTGGCATTGTTTTTCAGCCAAATAGAAAATGTAATAAAAGAATGTCTCTGTGTATTCAATTTTACACACACACACACACACACACACACACACACACTCATGCACCCACTCTTGAATTCTTTGGAGGAAAAATGTATATCCTTTGAATAAACACAGGCTCTTAATATCCTGGATAACAGTTTTTCCTCAAATTAGTGAAAAGAGAACTGACTGTGTTTCTTTCCCCTCTCGGTATCTTTTTGATATATCCTGGTGATATTTTTGACAACAAATTGTAAGGCTCAAGTTCTTGCCAGTAATTCTTCAGTGTTATTTTTTTCTATGTCAACTTTTAATTAACTAAATTTAAAATTACATTTCCCATATGAACCTCTGTGTGGACACCTAACATGTAACAAGGATAATAGCAAAGCTGCTCAAGTCAAAGCTTCCTTTCGGGTGGGAGGGCTGAGCTCCACTGACTTCCCACCAGCACGACCCCTTCCTGCTTTCCTTCCTTTCCAGAGAACTCCCTGTGGAATCCATGGAAACCTGTTCAAATACCTCTGTACTAGGTGGTCTTATAGATTGTTCCAAGCTCTAAATTCTACTTTTCTATGACATTCTGCTTGTTGAACACACCCTGCAAAGCTATGGTATCATTTGGTAGACTCTGCAAAGTAAATTATAAATTATACAGTTAAACTCTCTCCCTCTTGGCAACATCCTGTGCTTCAGCTGGCATCAGCTGCCTTGGAAGACACAGCCCTCTGCTGGCACTTGGGAGCTTTGCAGAGGGCTAACCTCCCCTAAGTATTTTCTGTAAGTACCAATCTTAAGTAATCACTTTCCCTTCATAGACTTGTACAGATTGTTTTCAGACACTTCAAAGTAAACCTTTCATTTATCCCTATTTTTAAAATGTCATTTCATTAAACTTGGCCCTTGTTTTAGTTTATTCAGGTCACTTGAGACCATAATTAAGTCACCTAGTATATTCATTTATCCTCCAACTTAATTTCATTTACAAGACTGATGAGAGTAACTTCTTTAAAAAAGAGCATCCAGATCCCATCTCATGCCTACTGAATCATAATCCCCGATCGCAGATCTAAGCACCTCTATTTTTCTGTTGCTCTCTGGGTGATTCAGGTCCATCCCTAGACGCAAACCACTCCTAGAGGTCTTAAAACAAGTCATTGGCAGCAGTGAAGGGTCAGGACCAAGGACAGAGACCAGCTAAACTCTGGTTGATTTTAATTCATAATTTATGCTGGACAGTTCAACTGATTAAGAATTCACTGACTATCCTCTTCTAACTTACAAAGTAACCTCACAGTGGCAAGAAAAGGCAGAAGACAGGCAGAAGACAGGCACAGACCTCAAACAGAACAGGATGTCTCTCTGAGAGAGCGATCAGTTGCCAACCTGAAATTTCAAGAGGCAGCTCAAAGTAACAGAGGGTTAGCTTTTCCTTTTTTGGTAGCACACTGTGATTTTACACTGAGCCTCTGTTGCAATGTGCAAACAACTTAACTCTTGGTTGAGTTCTCCTAAGAGTAGAGTGGTTAGGTTGACAAGGGCGAAAAGCCGTTATTTGTGGACAGGTCTAGAAATGTAATTCACATCCAAACTCTCAGAGGCTGATAAACTCTGTTGTTTGGAATCTGATCAGATTTATCTACATGAAGTAGAAAATACAGTCTGTGGATTCCTTATGTACGATCATTACCTAAATGATCATTTAGGTCATTACCTAAAAGAAGTAGGTATGTCTCAGGCATCTTTCTGAGCACATAATATATGTTAATATATTTAATTCTCACAGTAACCCTCTGCATTAGGTGCCTCAGTTCTTCACTCCTCCCTTGATCTGCTCCCCTTGCCATGTGACTTTGCAGTTCCTCCTACTGAAGGGGCATCTCACTTTGAGTTTGACCATGGGACTTGCTTTGGTCCATAGGACAAGGCACAAATAATGGTGTGCAAGTTTTGATCCTACATCTTAATAGACCTCATGTGCTTCCACTTGCCCCTTTTATGCCCTTGCTATCACCATGAGAAGAGCATCTTTGCTAGTCTGCCGGTCCAAAATGACAAGGGACATGCAAAGCAAACCGTGCCCTGCAGTGTGGAGCCAACCCAGCCAAGCTCAGCTTAGTCCATTGAAATCCAGCTGACCCTCTTCATGCCAGCAAGAGCGAATTATTATTGTTTCGATTCTCTGAGCATTTTGGTGACAATCATGAAGAGATGCACTCTATAAGATGGTTATCATTATTAATGCTCATTTTATGGGTGAGGAAACTGAAGCATAGAGAGGTTCAGCAACTTGCCCAGGTTCTCTTGAAGCTAATAAGCCTCAGAGCTGGGATTTGAATCCAGGGAGCCTGACTTCAGAATTTGTGCTCTTAGCTGTCCTACATATAGCCTCGCAAGGAAACCAAATGCTTCACGTGTAAAGCATCACTTGGTCTAAAGGTAACACAAGCAGGAAGAACATGTAAATGAAAAACAAGGATCTGGCAGCACAATATTTCTGTTTGTTGAAATTTACACAAAAAATGAGGTATCTTCATGCTAAGAAAATGCTTGTGCATGGAATCCTATCTTATCATCACTGCTAGCATTAAGCAGCCTGCTCATTCAGCTAGCTGGAGGTGCTAACAGCTCAGAATGATGGGGAATTTAAGTTGTGTAAGTGGAGGAGACAGTTTGCTTAAAGAGGAATTTGGAAGAGGAGGCTCAAAGTCATCAGTGAGTCAGGCAGGAGTGTGACTGCTTAGGACCTGAATCATCCAATTGATCTGTCCACATTGTGATCCAACTACTGAATAATTCCCAAGCCTCCACTGCAGGGCTGCGTGGGCAAAGCCTTTTTAATCCATCATGGATGTCAAACAAACCCAGAATGTGCAGCTTAAAATACAGTAGGTGTTAAGTGAAAGCCAGGGGTTCCAATTTATCAGGTGGCCCATGGCAGCCCTAATTGTAGGCAGCCTCACTAGCCCCCGCTTCCTTGAAGGAAGATGAGTAGGGATGATCCATGCCATTCCTGGGAAGACATCTCAGTTCCTGTGGGTTGGTAGCAACCTCTTAACTCCTCTGAATTCCCGTAACATTCTCTTTGTGCTTTTCTTACCATATTATAAATGTCCTGAAGATAAAGACTATTTCGTGAATCTCTGTTTTACCCATATCATCTTGTACATGGCAGGCGCTTAATAAATGTTTGCTCAATAAACAAACAAGTGAATGCAGAGAAAGGAAGCTATGGTTTAAAAAAGAAGTGACGAGGCAGACCTCTTTTCTTCATCAGCGCATCACCACATGCTCAGTGTGGAGAACACCACCTGGCACTTTGTAGAAGCCAAATAACTACGTTGCTAATGAATGTGAAGTCTGCATGGAGAGACAAAGAACCTGGGACGGAGCTGATTTCTAGATGCAGGGTCTCGGGAAGATTCTCCACCATAAATATATACAATTATTATGTGTCAGTTAAAAATAGAATAAAATTGAAAAAAAGAAAAAATTCTCCATTGTTTCTGCAAACCCAGGTGCCTGGAGCATTTGGATCTTGTTAATCCATATTCCCTTTGTTCCATTAGCTGCCCAGTTGCCTTTCAATAAAGTCCCTATTGACTTCAGTTAGCTGAAGCCAGATTCTGTTGCTTGCAACCATAGAACCCTAACAGAGAAATCAGTGTTTCCCCCAAACGAAGCTCATGGACTACTTGCATCAGAACCATTTAGCTTGAGGATGTCAATGCACCAGCCTCACCCTAGTCCTCTGAGTCAGACTTTCTGGCAGAATCTGTCTATTTGGAAAGCTCCTCAGAAGGTTCTTCTATGTGCTTTGAGAACAACTGGAGGAGAGGATTTTCAAGGTTCCTTCCAACATTAAAATTCCACAGTTTTACGGGACAAAAACAGAAGCTCCTTGCCAAAGCCTACAAGTCTCAATGATCGACCCCTGCTCACCTCTTTGAGTACATTCCCCGTCCCTCTCCCCTCCAGCTTCCCTGGCATTCCTTCTGTTTTCGCCCCAGGGCCTTTGCACTTGCTGTGCCATCCAGTCTGGAACACCCTCCAAGGTCCACATGGCTGGCTTCGCCCTTTGCCTCAGCTCAGCTCCTCGGAGAGCACGTGTCGTGTTCCTGTCCCACACTGCCCCGCCTAGCGTCTTAGCGGTCATCGCTCTCTGAGCCGGGCATCCTTCGCCTTTTTGGCTACTTGTGTTCTCTCTCCCTCACTGAGAACTTAGTGAGACCCGTGACAGCAGAGACAGGCTCTGTCTTGTCACTGCTCTATCCCCAGGGCCAAGAAGTTTACTTGTCACCCAATAGACTCTTAGCAAATATTATGAATAAGTGAAATCCATGAATATTAGATAACCTTTGAAAGCCAGACTGCATTTGCCACGGCTCTGAAGACAGTCTAAGATGGGTAAAACCAAAGGTCACATGTACCTTTTGGAATTTGTCATCTCAGATAATATTCCTCAGTGTCACTGCCCACTGCTCCCAAATTTGGTCTCT
This sequence comes from Lepilemur ruficaudatus, assembly GCA_963574885.1. Lineage (NCBI taxonomy): Eukaryota > Metazoa > Chordata > Mammalia > Primates > Lepilemuridae > Lepilemur > Lepilemur ruficaudatus. The sequence continues at coordinate 56,466 of CAUYRT010106816.1, forward strand.
ATTGCCTGAAAGAGTACACAGAGCTGCTGTTTCAACTTTAAATTTCCTCATCCAAGGAAAACCTGGCCTCGATTTGCTGAAAGCGACAAACAGCTAAGAGTTCTTGCTTCTTGGGAACCTTGGGGGAAGCGAGCTGAGCTGATCCCCACTGCGGCGCCCTCACCTCGATTTGGAAAGCACATGTGCCCTCTGCTGGAGGCCCGCGATCTTGCAGCTTGAACTCAAACTGTCAAACGCATTAAGCACAGGGTATCAAGCGGCCTGCTACCCCTGAAACCAGATAAAGCAAGCAGACGAAAACAGCACGACCCACAGCAGATACACGAGCAGGGCTCAGGGTGATTATCTGCTCTGAGGGTTAAATTGACCGAGTTCGACTGCGGGGATCACTCAGAATTCTGGCCTTGGAGACACATGGAGCATATTTCGTCCTGTAAGACTAACAAAGTTCTGGGGAAATTGTCCGCTCTAGGACAGTCTGAGAAACAAACAGGACTAAGTAGAGAAAAAGTATGCAAGCAGGAAGCACGGCATCTGATAAGGGACACACAGTCAAGAGAGTGAGCATGTGATCCTAATGGAACCCGACCGGGGGGTTCAAATTCCTCTCTGGTAAAAACAAGGGAGGGATTTAGAAGTGACCACCAAGGAGCTGCACCTCGACCAGAGGTCACAAAGTCCCTAACAAAGGGGCTCTGGGGAGATTCAAGCTACAGGCATGGTTTGGCCTGACAATGCTGGCTAAACTGTTAATCAGGAGGGACAAGGGCTCTCCCGTTTGCTACGGTACGTGTGTCTGTGTGTCTCTCACGCACGTGCATGCACGCTTCTGATCGTGGCGTCAATGCCAAGAGCAAGCGTCATTTCTGTTTAGCACACTGATGGTTTTCCAACAGCCAGCCTGCTTCCTGCATTTATTTTACTGGCCTGGCCCTTGCAGGCATTTGACTTCATACTCTTGCCTAGTGTTTTTGGACGTTCTGTGTTACAGTGCAACAGTCATCTCAAAGCACACACACACACACACACACGTGCGTGCGCACACACATACACACACACACACACAGCTTTAGCAATATGGCTTTTCTCTCTCCCTCTATCATCATATACTCTGAAGTCCCCACTTGCCAAAAAACATGAGCAAGACCAGGCTTCCCTATTCCTCGATTCCAATCTCCAGCACAGAGCTTGCAGTGAGTCCAGCAAGTGTTAAGATGCTGGGGCATGGCAGCCGCCTTGGTCTCTCTTGAGTTACCTTGTTCTACACATGCTGTGTAAGTAAGGAAAAGTCTTCCCCTTTGCTCAGAAGTTAATAACCATGTGTGTGTGTAGAGAGGATTAAACTGCATATTTTCCCTTCTCCTTAAAATTCAGAAATACTAAATATAATTATAAACGTGGATGCTTTCTTCCTTTCACCAAGATTCCTTTCCTAAAACACAGTAGATGGGACACTAAGTGAAATCATGCTACATTAGCTCTTTCAGTATAAAATGATCACAAAGGAGACCTGCATTCTAGAAATACAATGCCAGGGTATTAAGAAGAGTTGATTTTTAAGCTTTCATTAGCATAAATGTATTTGGACAAACTCAATGGAGTATCCATTTTTTTTTTTTTTGCATTTTGCCTTCATGATAAAGACAAAAAGGAAAGAAAGCAAAATGAAATCAAAAGGCAAAAATCAAAATTAAGTCAAAACGGCACTGTCAATCATAATAGGTACAGCTGAATCTTCTACGCTTTTGCCACCTACTGGGCAAAGGCTGTTGATGCTCAGAATGAAGCAGAAGGTCCTTTGGTTCTCAAGCTAACAGAAGAAATCAGAGACCAGAGTAGACTCAGCAACAGTGTACGTATAAAAGCAAAAGGGCAGGTGTGGAATTCAGGTAGAGAATAAACAGGCCTTCATAGATCATCTCTAATGGTCCAGAAAGTAGCCTGCCTCCTACCCAAATTCATACAGGAAATGCTAGAATTTATCCACAACAACCAGATGAAAATGTTTTCCCACCACAAGTTTGCATTCACTGTTGCCAAATCATGCCATTAATCTATTACCTCTGAGCCTGAACAAGAAAAAAGTAATCATTAGTGAAGAAGATAGTTCTTTAAGAAAATATATTACTTACGGTCATTTAGAAACTTTATAAATAATCAACATTAAGATAGATGGATTTCAGCATTTACTATGTTCCCTACACTGCATTAATTATATTATCTCAGCTAATTTTTCTCAATAATTCTGTGAGGTAAACAGTAATTTATCCTTATTCTACAGATAAGGAAACTGAGGTCTAGATAGATTCAGCATAGTATATAGTTACACAAAAGAATGTTTCCCTGCACAAAATTATTCTTGAAATAAAAGGGAATAGCCTTGTATTCATATCATTACAAAGTCTCTTAAATTACAGGGTACTCCATCACCAAGGTGCCATTTGGGGAAGACGTAACATTTATGAAGTGACTTTGATTAATCCTACTTTAGATGTTTCTTAAGGTAAGCTGACAGAATTGGTAAAAAGAGAGGTAAAGAAATTTAGTACGTATTTTATCCTACTTTTTATTAATATGACCTCTCAATTTCAAGGAAAAATAGAATTATAAATAGCCTTTTAAAATCATTTTAAGAAAGCATAATAAAAAGTAGTTATGCAGTGGTATGTATAAACCTATATCCACAAAAAGAATGAAAAACTTTTCATACGAATATCTATTTGTGACTTGCTTAAAAATTCCAGTAACAGGATCACAGAAAGACTTAAAAATTCTGTATTTAAAAAATGAAGTGCTCTTAAAACTATGTCCCATATTCAAAACTGGCTCCAGTGATGAAAACGAAACTGATGTATGAAGAATTTGAGTAAAACAGTTTCAGGAAATGCTATAGTAGACATAGGCAACATTTCAAAATTAATATGCTATTTTGGGATATGCATCTTTAATTAAATACATATGAATTTGTCCATCCAGATCGACTTCCCACCTTTCTTTCCTCTCCGCTCTCTGCAGGGGACAGCCTGGCTCGGGCTTGGGCTGGATTCAGCCAATGGGAGCCCACTGGGAGAGCGAGGGATGGGTAGAGAGGAAAATGAGGTTGTGGTATTAATTCTCCAGGCTCTTTCCATGCAGGGCCACCTCAGCCGGGCTATGCCTCTCATTGGAGGCCACCACTCTTCTTATGACAGTTTTCTTCCTTTCTTCCAGGTTGCTCCAAGAGCTGCTTCTCTGCATCCCAGTGGGCCCAGGGCTGGGAGCAGCCCTGATGCTGCTAACCCCAGGTTATGGCACTACCCTACCTTGTTCTCCCTACACCCCAAATCATCTTTTATGAATTAATACTCCCTTGATAAAGAAACCATCATGTTTGAATGTGCATCTGCCTCTCATTGGGATCTTGATGTATTAAACAGGGAAATATTATAAGTGAACATTTAACAATTTCCTCTATATTTCTAAGTGTTTGTACATTTAAGTAGGCCAAAACTTTTTTTTTTTTTTTGGACTTTTATATTAGGGAGAAAAGCAGCACTACTGGAACCTGCGTCCAGAGCTTTCTGCCTTGTGAACTCAAATGCCTGCCTCCTTCCAGTCATAAAACAGGTAGACAGATGAGAGGAAGTGCTGCCGAAAATTGCGTCAGATGGAAAACAGTGTATTCCGTTTCTAAGGGGCTATTGATACTTTGAGTGGTTTTTTGTTTTTTTTTTTAATGCCAGGCTTATTTTTATAAGCACATTCTGTTGAACACAAGCAGTTTGGTTATTACCTTTTATCAAAATGCCAGGAGACCAGATTTTAAACTGAGCTAGACAATATGAAAGAACGTTCTTCCCATCCGCAGAGTCTTTGAAACTGATTGCAAATGAATCGCCTGCACACAGCACATGAGCAAGGCTGAGAGCTTCCCTAATGATGTACATCTGTGAAGCTTCACTCCGGGGTTTGGCTGCATTTACATCACTATAAACTCTGCAATTACAGCTCAAGCCGCTTTCCGGCATAGACACAGAGAATACGAATTGCAGCAGCAGGTTTCCTGCCTTGGATTTCCGCCAGGAGCCTGAGTCACCGTCCCAGACATCTGTAGCACATTAAACTACCCTTGTTATCTTCCAACACTCTCAACAATGGCCCGAGCCTCTGACAAGACAGATGGCTGAAGCCTTCTCAAGAAACCCTCTAAAGTTACGCAAGGAATCATGAGCCTGCATGAAACGTCTCCTAGGGTAATTCATACCGTAGAAGAAAAGCCAGAATATGGCCGAGATGGTTTTTGAGGGTCTCAACTTTATTTAAACTTCATGGACGTAGATGGCCTGAAACAGAAGTCACTGTGCTGCAAGCTCAACAAAAAAGCAAAGTTGTTTTCAGTCACTAACTGGAGGAGTTCAGTCCAGCAGGGCAAATAGGGATAGAGGTAGCACCTCCAAATCATGTCCTGACTCCGCCCCCTTCTCACCATCAGTGCCGCGACCCTGGGATCCAGGTCAGGAGTGACTGCAGGGAAACAGCAATCGTCAGTCTGCCCAAGATTCAAAAGATACACAGTGGATTTCTAAATGTGGGAGAAGCGTTTCCCTCGGAGGCAGCAGCTTGCATTCTCAGTGCCTGTGACCAGCGAAGTGGTCTCTAATCACTGTCATCTGCCTGTACACACGCTCCGTCAGAACAGTTGCCTGGAAATTTCAGGCTGAACTTTAGCAGCGGGGTTGATAAAAGGCAGCTGTGACAATGGCTATTATAATGTGTACCTGATCTCTGTCTAAATCCCATGCTACCCTTGGTCAAGCAACATTCATTCACCTTCCACCTCACTGAACTCTCCCTTGTAGTGATCATGCGCAAGCCATACTCTCCCCAGGTGGGCTACTTGGTAAAGCCACCCAAAGTTGGCTTTTTGCTTGTAAGTCTTGAGTCAAAGCCAATTCTTGATGGAGGTCTTATAAGCATGTGGATTGGTCTCTGTTCCCTGTTCCTGTCTGCACCAGGCTTTTACGTGCTGAAAAAAAAAATGTATTAGCCGTTCTGAATTCCACAGCAAAACCACTGGCAATTATACAGCCCTGCCCTTCTCATTAAAACAGCTGTGAGCCAAGAATACTTTACGGTACTTGACTGAAATAGCACAGATTATTCTAAAAAATAATAATAACCTTGGTTTAATTCTAAGAGGTATTACATGGTTCACCACCAGGTGTCACCAATTTCTCTATTCCAATGGACTGTCTCTTCATTCTTAGTGGAGTTTGTTTAGAAAACCTCTTAGTAAAACATTCCAGCTTTTAATAAATTCTCTTTTGCATTGAATGAGAAGAGACATAGAAACTACTCCCTGTTTTAATATAAATGAATAAAAAATGAATGAGATACAAACAACAAAATTTTGTTGCAGATTTAATTTTATAACTATCTTTGGACTGGCGACTGCTAGGAATGAAAAAGGGAGAACCTGATAGCAAATAAGAAATTCCCCTTTTAAGTCTGAGAGTCTGAGGCAGCACTGTTACACTTCCCTTCCCGTCCGACTGAGGCTCTTCTCTTTGCTTTTCAGATCCAAAGTTGGAGTGAAGGATCGCTGAGGGGCTCTTGAACTCCCGCTGCAAGCGATCCTCTCCCGACCTCCAAAAGTGCTAAAAATTACATAAGCCATCCCGCCAGGTGGCCTGTCATTGGGAGAGGACTCCAGGTAGTGAGGAGGGGCTATGGGAGGATTAGCAGTAGGAACTCACAATTTGTCAAGTCTCTGAAAAGTCTAACTGCAGACAGACAGTAACCAATGAAGAGTTCACCAGATTTGAAAATTTCCTTGATCTGAATTTAGCAAAAGAAAGCGAAAATAAACTCAAGCACTAAGAAAAAGTCTGTTTTTGAGAAAGTACGAGTTTCAATATGCTGTTTTTAGGATGCGGCTTATTACTCTTAAGGCAGTGGTTCTCAGCCAGTGGTGGTTTTTGTCCCCCATCTGATGATATCTGGAGACATTTTTGGTGTCACAACTGGTGGTGGGAGTTGGCTGGGGAGGTATGACTGCCATTTGTGGGCAGAGGTCCTGGATGCTGCTAACGTCCCATGATGGCAGCCTCCACAGCCAAAGATGAGGTGGCCCAAATGTCAACACTGATTAACCCTAGTCTTAGATGATATAGAGTAAAGCTAGCCTTGGAATCGCACAGACTGAGTTCAGATCCTTGACACATCACCTAATAGCTGACTGAGTTTGAGCAAGTTACTAAAGCTCTCTGAGCTTCAATCTGTCATTTACAAAATAGGAATGATAGAATCTCTATCCCAGTTAAGATCAAATGACATTATAAGGGCTCAATAATTGTTAGCCTCATTTTCATAATTATTATTAAGTTAAGACCCACTCACCCATACTTTCTCTCTTCTTTTCCTCTCTTCCTTCTTTCCTCCTTCCAATAAATATATTGAGTAGGTACTCTGAGCAAAATACTCAACTAAAGGCTGGGGATAAAGCAGGAGAAAGATGTCTTTTAGCCCTTACGGAGCTTATATTCTAGGAACTTCATGAGTGTAGCACAGGTGAGCTGTAGGAAGCCACGCAGGCATAAGGACAGCCAAACCTGTGGGCGAGAGCTGGAAAAAAGAGGCCAGGGAACACTTCTCTATGCAAGGGAGGTTGGCCCTGAACATAAAGGATGAGTCAGAGTAGCGAGTACAGAGGGGCAAAGAAGAGAAAGCCAAGCCCAGAGAACCACAAGCCCAAAGTTTCCGAGGCAGAAAGATGCTTGAGGCTACATAAAATGCAATTAGAACACTCACACTTCCTCCCAGACTGTAGGTCTTGCTTCGAACCTTTTTATTCTAGCTCTATGTGGTAGGCATGTTTTGAAAGGGAACATGCCCCAGAAGAGATGGACTCATGACCCGTAAGAGCTGCCCACCAGCTGAAGATAACTTCAGGATTCATAGAGCAACTGTTCTTTATCTCGTCATTTAAAAAATGTCTGTTCCATCTAGCCCATCAGAAAGTAAATGCCAGGATAGGCACACTGGCCTATGTCTCTTCCAAACCCTCAGCGCCTGGCACACTGCCCAGCTCTTAAAATTCAGTAGATTATTTGTTGATTTGTTCCTAGAAACCGGGGGTCTAGGATCCAATTCTGTAACTTCCTTGCTGTGTAACTTTAGACAAGTCTCTTAACCTCCCTGAGTTTAGATTTCCTCATAAACAAAGTGAGAGAGCGTACTACCCACGGTTGCTGAGAGCAGTTCACACCCTATTAAGAATTATTTTTCAAGCACCACAACTGTATGTATTTACATGGGTTTGCATTCAAGTCCCAGGCCCCTTCTAGACTGCTGGCCTGTCTCAGTGGTCTCGGCGGAATGCATTTCTCAAAGACTTGGTATAAACATATGAGAGCATATAAGAAGAGGGGTTTATGGTCTATTATCAATCTTTCTGTTATTATTAGATGAAGAAGGAGAGAACAAATGCTTCAGTAGGATGAACTAGAGCACAGATGAGAGAATTCTTAAAGAGTTGTTAAGACAGCACATGCTCATGAGAATCTAATAAACTCCTGTGATGATACTTTGTTAACTAAAAGTCTTTAATTTTGGCTGCCTTGGAAGGATCCTGAAATGATAGCCCTGGAAATCCCTTGCGAGATCTTTTAATCCTAGGATGGCAAAAGGTTTCATTTTCACCTGCAAACTCTGTCCAGTTGTAAGGCTGTCTGGATCAGTGTGTGAGAATGATCCTGAGGCTTCATCTGGATTTAAGGAACACATCTGCAATGGTACATCAGTAGCACCTGCCACAGGAGCAGTGTGGGCACAGAGGTGGCCGTGGCATGTGTGTTGCTGATTTTCTCACCCTCTTCCAAGCCAGTGCCTTCCTGATGATGATGATGATGAAGGAGCAGAGAGTCCAGTTACTTGTACAAGCACTATCTAGAGGACAAGATCAATGGACCTCCATGACTGTTAATTTTTTGTCTGAACAGGAAGTTCTATTTTAGAAAACTTTCGTCCTCATCTGATGGGGCCATTCACATGACTGTATGGTCCAGTGGAGTGCCAAGAGCATGTGTCCCATGGAGAGACCCCCTGGGTTCAAATAACAGCTCACCAATTATAAGCTATATGACCTTGGACAAGTTACTTAGTCTCTCTGCACCTCAACTTCCTTATCTGTACAATGGAGGTAGTAGTAATAACAGCTCCTCTTTCGTAAGGTTCATGAAATCAAAGGAATTAAAACATATAAAATATGAAACAGAGACCAGCATATAAGAACACTTTATAAGTATTTACCATCTCCTCTTCTTATCCCTAGTTTGGTAAGAGCCTTTATTTAAGGACTGAAACTCACACAGGGAGAGAAGTAGTCTCTCTTTCTGAGGTGTCAAGCATGAAGAATCACTTAAACTCGGACTGGTTGTGAGCACTGTGGTGAGACTCTTGTCTACAAATACAGGGAGAAATAGCCCAAAATGGGAGACAGACAGATGGATCCCCAATGACATCATTTAAAATCCTGGATCCAACCACACCTTGAGTAGAAATCTGAATCTAGATTTTAAACTTCTCTTGGTGGTGGTATTCTTTTTTCCCCACAAGCCAATTTTAATAAAGCTTTTGACAACTAAAATTATAACTGTCACATGTAGAGAGCTGTTCTTTGAGTCATGTGTTCCAGAAGAATGCACCCAAAGGACCTGGGGGAAACTGACCAATCCAATGAAAGCAGGACCGATTGGGCCACAGGACTGCTTTTCCACAGGGTACATTTGCTGGAGAAAACGCTTGAAATCTGTGAGGAACTCCTGAGGCCAGAAAGGGTCACTGAGCTTCTTGCCAACACCAGGCACAGCTGAGCCTACCCACATCAGAAAGCGTGATGCTCACAGCCCCGCCAGCCCAAGTTGGTGCGAAATTACCTGCAGAGATGGCTATGTCCTGGGAACGAGGTGTGGCATGTCCTCCTGTATGCCATCTGGTTTCAGAACACTGGGCATGACATTTGCTCCCCTGCTTTAATAAGGGGCAGAAAACAGAGGAGGCTGCTCGGCCAAGCAAGGGCTGGCTACCTTTGTGGGTAAAACCCAGAGGTTCCAGGACAGCTAATTTCTAGTCAAGAAGCAGCCTCGTTTCAATCCTGAAAGTTCTGAGTCAGATGAAGAAAACAGCCTCATCCCTGACCTAGCCTCCATTCTAGATACCCTAGTTTACGTGAGAAAGTGTGGACATTTCTGGCAAAGACAAATATGTTATAGGGTGGCCATATGATTTACTATCCAGAGACACTTTAATGAATTGAAGGAAACTCTGTCAATTGTTCCAGGGACCAGGTATAAACCAAGACAGTCTTAAGATGTGTGGCCAACGTTACTAGTCATTAGGAAGCACAGCCCTTTGCTCAAGAAATGTACTGCATTACATTCTGAGATGTGATCTAATTCAGGAAATTATTCCGAGTAGGAACGAACTTACTCCACTTTCTTGAATCAGAACTACTATGTCATGGTGACTTGGGTAAAGATTAGCAGAGAGGGTTAGTTAAAGGACTAGCTTTAACTTCAAATCATTGCTCAACCACTCAACAGCTGTGTCACTTTGGGCAAGTTACCCCTCTGTGTCTCAGTCTTCCTACCTGTAAAATAGGGCTAAGAAAAGTAGCTAACTTGCTGAGGTGTAGTGATAATTAAATTATAACATAGGTTAAGTGACCAGCTTAGTGACTGATACACAATATTACCATCTATTATTTTTAATATTTAAGTAACACTGGATTGTCCATTGAGAGCTCTGGAGCCAGTCTTCTGAACAGTCAGAGTCTTTCATTTGTTTATTTGAAGAGGAAGTGTATTTTTCCAAGGTCGTTGACAGAAGTTATTACCTTTGTGCTATCTAAGGACTTGAGGACTGCTCCTACTTCTGAGCTCTAATAGCTGAGATAAACTCCAGGTTGGATTTGGCTTGTAGATGGTATTCAAATCATTCAAATGAACGTATCGTACAGTTACGATGCACAGCATTTCTGAAAATGCTGGAGATGCAGCAGCACTAAATTTGAGAAAACAGGTCCTGGCCTCTTATAATAAATAAAAGGTAGAAGAAAATAAAGGCACCATTACTTCTCAGCCATACAATATCCAACGGAAGCCACTACTAACAAGTGTGGCAAGTTTATTTAACCAGAGTGGACTCAAGTGCCAGGTCTGGGGAATTCAGAGCTGCGGCCCCAGGTTCTTCACAGGTCACATCGACTGTCCAGTCTGATGCTTGCTGTGCCTGGCCACATGCGCAAGCACCCACAGCTTTTCTGCTGAGCCCCGGAGCGCTGCGTTCCTCCCAGGGCTGCTGGCTACTATTCTTAGTCACCAGCAATTTTGCTTTTATGCTCATTCCCTTGTGCATTTTAAAAACACATGGTTGTGAGTCAAAGCCAGGGAGAACAGGCATGGAAGGGGAACTGGGGCCTGGACTGCTCAACCCAGTGATTAAGCCCCTGGATCACACTGGTGCATTATGAATTCCTTCTTTTAAATATAGCCCAGTCTCATTTGATATGAAATGGGCTGACTCAGGCTCATAATGACAAACAGTTCACCTAATTGTGGTAGAGAATGTGCAGCCTGAATAAAAGATTCTGGACAGCCCCAGAAAGCGAGATGAGGCTCTGAGCTTTTAAGAATCCAGGGATAAAGGGAAAAGTGAGAAGGTACTCTAATTTCTTGAATATTACAGTTTTTTTGGAGGTTATGATGTATTTTTTTTTTTGATTACAGTTTTTTTGGAGGTTATGCTGTATTTTTTTTTGAGGTTATGCTGTAACGTTGGCCACACATCTTGACCATCTTGACCATCTTGAATGATAGAACTGGTCTTGCGACAGACTTGAGATTTGTAGAATTGCTTAAAAGTAATGTTAAGACCTAGTGATGGGGCCACTGAAATCTATTTTAGATTCAGCATATGGGGTATTCCTCATTTGAATAACATTTTACAATTTATGCCCAATTAATTTGCTAACAATATTTACTTTGCCCTGCTTTTTCCATCTGTGCCTGTCCTGGTCCTTTTCACACATTGCCTTTTTTTAAAGTGAATTTCTTGAAGTATTACATACAGACATAAAAGTGCAGAAGAGCTCTATGAATTTTCACAGAGGGGACACCCCTATCTACTCAATCCCTAGGTCAAGAAACTGAATATTATTGGGACTCCCCTTCCTACCTTCTTCCCACCAAAAGTTACCTGCTGTCCTGACTTCTAAGGTCACAGTTTATTGTGTAGAAGACTCAGAATGGTCTTGCCTCTGAACCAGCAAGCAAATAGCCCTGAACACCTCTCTGGTCCTACCTAACAAATCTTAAAAGCAAGACCTTTTAGTAACTTAACTGGTTTTCAAGTTACTTATAACTGATTGCCAGAATAAAGCACAATAATATTTATAGAAATAAAAAACCCCAGCATTAAACAAGGGAAAATTCACCATATCTAGTATATGATCAAAGATGAACAAGCATGAAAACAAACAGGAAAATACAACCCATAACAAGGAGAAACATCATTGAAACTGACCCAGAAGTAACACAGAATTAGCAGACAAGGACATCAACATAGCTATAACTGTATTACAGATGTTCAAGAAGTTGAGTAGATACCTTTGAAGATACAAACAAACAAACAAAAATCCAAATTGTAATTGTAGGGATGCAAACTGCAATGTCTGAAATGGAAAATACACTCAATAGGATTAATGACAGATTAGAACTGCAGAAAAAGAGATAGGTGAACTTGAAGACAGAGCAGTAGACACTATCCAAAATGAAACACTGATAGAATAAAGAATTTAGAAAATGAACAGAGCACCAATTTGAAAGGCCTAATATGAAAAATTGGAGTCCCTAGGGGTGGGGGAGGCAAAAGGCATGTTGGAAAATAATGGTTGGATTTTGATGAAAACTATAAAATTTATAATTCGATGAAAATTACAAAACTATAAATCCATAGATCCAAGAAAACTAATGAATGCCCATGCATTATAAAAATGAAGGAAACCACATTAAAGTACATCATAGTTCAGTTGTTCACGATACATGATAAAGAGAAAATCTTATGTGTAGCCAGAGAGAAAAGATACGTTATATACATAGTAACAAAGATAATTACAGAAAATTTCTTGTTAGAAGCAATGCAAGTAAAAAGACAACTGAGCAACATCTTTAAAGTACTGAAAGCAAAAACCCACATAACCTAGAATTTCATACCCTGCAAAACTGTCTTTTCAAACAAAGATGACAGAAAGAATTTTCAGACATCATAAAGCTAAAAATATTTACCACCAACAGACATGCACCACAAAAATAATTAAAGTCTCAAACACAAGGAAAATGATATCAAATGAAATGTGAAGATTTCACATTTAATGAATGGAGGAATGAAGATCACTAGCAATAGTAATCACGATTTCTTATATGTCAATTATGTATCAATGAGATTGTTAAAAAAAAAATACATGTAGGTAAACAAAATTTGCTTAAGGAAACTTACATTGAATATCTGCTATCTATTTGACGTTTTCTATGCTGAGGATATCCATACTAATTAGTTATACTGGAACATCTTGCCGACCACCCATAATGATTGAGACCACAATGAAAAGTTCTAATAATTAAAAAACAAATGAACAAAATATAGTCAAGTTTCTCTTTATCCCTGAACTTAAATGCCAAAGCAAACAGATGGATTTGGGTTCTAGTATTTCCTCTATTTAACGCATAGTCAGACCCTCTTTCTTCCTCTTCCGTAACATTTTCTAGTGTTACTGAAGATTATCTTCCTTTTCTCTTTGTCTTTCAAATTCATTTACTTTAGTAAAAATCCTTATTCATTATTTTTCCCTAATGTGAGCAAGATTAAAAGCCATGAACTATGTCTTTCTCAAGCCTGATATCAGATCTCCATTAGTCCCTTAGTACCAACTGCAATTAGACCAGAGCCAATTTTTTTTTTCCTCTAAAGTGAACTTTCTAAATAGGCTTCCCCCTAGGAATCTTATCAACACAGGATTTCTCACTTCATCCCAACGTGTGACCTCTTTTATGAACACTTAATATATGAAAATCAAAATTTGCAGAACTTGTAAATTGAAAGCTGATTATCTGCATTAGAAAAGACTCTCATGAAGACTTGCTTCAACAACAACGAAAAAAACAGATTATTTGTCAGAAAGGCTAAGTTGAAGGGATGGCAGGGAAAGGAAAGAGTGTGAAACTGCTCCCTACAGGCTGATAAAGTTGTTAATTAAAGGGCAAAGCGAGGGGAGGAGGGAGGATTGTTGAAATTATAATGCCAGTCAATGCTAAAATATGAATGTATTCATGCACAACTTCTGGGGAGACGTATTAAGGAATGAAGGAATTAAAGTACACTCAGCACTCTCTTAATATATTAGTGACCATCTTAAAAGTGATCTTTCAAGAAGAAAATTGGTGTCAATATAACCTCTTATTTAAGAAGGTGGTGAGGGTGATGGGGGACAGGCAAGCTAGACTGCCGGGTCTGAATGTGGCCCATCCGTGTAACTTGTGTGTGACCCAGATGAATCACTCAGCCTCTGGGTCTCTGTGTCCTCACCCATAAAATGCAGACAATAATATCTCGTCTTATGGATTACTGCAAAAACCAAGTTCAGCAGTGCAATGTCCAGCATTGAATAAACCCAAGATTGCTCCAAAGTTCAAACATAATTGAAGAGTATATTTAGAAAACTCACTGAAGAGAGGTGTTTTCATTGAGGGCCTAACACAAACTAAGTATTCAATATATGACAACTACGATTATTATTGTCTCAGAAGCTTCTTCCAGTTATTTTTCCTTCACCATGGAGAGTGTAAATTATATAAGTTAAGAGAACAAACACAATAAAAATGGCAGTTGAAAAAAAAAACAAAAAAAACAAAAAGCTCTTTCCCTTCCCTAGACCAATGAACTTGCCTTCCTCCCGTCTAAACCAGGTTGATGGCAACCCCATGATTAAAATCACCTGTCTCCCAAGTGCAAAACATTTCATTTGTATGGAATCCATCTAAAATTGGACAAAAAAGAAAAAAAATCCTCAATCGTTTCCAAGAATGAGGGAGAGAGAGCTTTGATTGATCTCTTTGCAGCCTGAAGTCATAATTAAGTACATTGAGTTCCCTGCTACTCTGATCTTTATCATTATAATGAACTCCTTGGCAAATTTTAATGGACCATCTACAAATTAGTTTTGTATTGTTTTTCATCACTGGTAAATCTGATAGAGGCAGGGTATGTATCAGTGAAAGTCCCTAGGAACCTGTCATTGGGTTCTGCCAGTGAAGAAGTTGTCAGAAAAGAAGCCATCTGCTTTAGTACAGTACTCCTATTTATAATGACAGCCTCTTTAATCTTTTGGGACGGAGGGATACAAGATTGCTTTAAATTCAAACATACTGAAAGGGAGCGTATTGAGAAACCTCCCTAAAGAGTGATGCTTTCTTCCTTCCCTCAAAGGCTTGCTCCTGTGGGCTGCAGTCAGCTGGCACCTGAACTTGAATCGACACCTCAAATCAGGGATCCTGACATTCATTCCCGCGATGAATAAGACAGCAGTTCTTGCCTCCAAGGATTTACAAGGGACAAAGAAGGTACAAATGTCACTCTCATAAGAAGCTGTAGAAGAAAAGGTGCTTTGAGAATCCAAAGGCTCTCAGGATAATGAAAGGGAATCTGAAAAGTTGTGGGGGATGGAGAAGTGGCCTCTAAACAGGGCGCTGCATGGCAGGTTAGACATTGGCAGATGGACATGTGGAGACTGGGGTGAATGGGGGATTCCAGTTGCAGAGGCTGGCATGGGAAGATGCTAAATGACCACAGACGGTTTTAGAATTTTTAGCAGTTGGCCCAGGACTAGGGGACTTCTAGGGCATCAGGACTTTCAGTGTTAGAGCTGGGAAAGTCCCCGGCAAACTGGGATGAATTGACATTTCAGAACATGCAGAAGGGCTGGGATGGGTTCTGAGAGCATCTAACAGCTCAGTTTCACAGGGGCAGAGGTTCTGAGAGGTGGTGTGTGCACCTGTATCGCAAATATCTGGGGTGCTTGCTAAAAACAAAGATGCCTGGGCCCGACCCCTAATTTACTAAATCATAATTTCTGGTAGTGGGGCCTAAGTGCATGTGTTTTAAACAAGTTCTCTGGGTGGTTATTAATCACAATTTTGTTTGAAAACTGGCAGAAAACACAGGGTTTGTATAAGAAAAAAAGCCTAAAACATAAATCTCATATACGCACCACTTAAATATTCAACAAGCCTTCCACTGATCAGAGTATAAGGAGTCAGTTCTTTTTCCTGTCACAATGTTTATTGGTTATCAAATGCTTTGCAACAAAAGAGCCCCCAAATTAGCCACTTAAAACAACAGACATCTACTATCTCACATAATTTATGAAGGTCAAGAAACCAGTGGTAGTATAGCTGAACGGGTCTAGCTGTGGATGTTTCATGAGGTTGCAGTCAAACGTCTAGGGCTACAGTCATCACTGGGCTCGACTGGAGCTGGAGGGCACACCTCCAAAGTCATTCGTGTGATTGCATGCAGGCCCCCTTGCCTCCCTGGCTACTGGCTGCAGGCTTTAGCTTCCTGATTCTTGGCCCTGTCTGTAGGGCAGACCAACTCAGTGCAACGTGGGAGGGGACTATATAAAGATGTGAATACCTGGAAGTCACTGGGGATCATCTTAGAAGCTAGTAAGCAATGTCATTCCCAAACTGCACCCATCATATAGATCTGGCAACTGAGGCTCAGAGAGAGATAACTTTCCCCACTGTTCTACAGGTAACATGGCAGGACCACAACGGAAATCAGTATCTGTTTGCTCATCAACTTGTGCAAAATCTTTTAACCACAACACTAGTCTTCTTCACCAAAAGTATTTAACAAAAATTATCATTTGAAATTATATTTACTATGATACTGATTCGTTTCATCACTAACCAATACAATTATATATTTGATACTAAATTTAACACTAATATCAAATAAAATGAATTAATAAAATTAAATACCATAAATTTAACTTTCAAAAAGGCCAACTCTTCACAACACATCTTCTCCTTTTCTTCCAGTGAAACAGACATGATATTGTTATTTTTTTTAAAAAAAATGATCGTGGTACTTATAGTCCCAAGAGAAAGAAAATTTTGAGTATTTTGCGTGAGTCATTAATATGATTCTCACTTGTGATATTTTTACATCACAGCCTTCCAACTGGGAGGCTCCGAGAGAAAGACACAATTCTTTTCACAATAAATGGAAGGTTGTGGCACATCCTGCAACTGAGAGGATCAATTCTCTCGCAGGCTATGCCATTTCTCTGGCCTGGTCTTTATCTCACTCCTAGCAGTTCAGACATTGTTGAAAGAGGAAACCTACCTACAAAATGACCAGTAATTTAAAATTTCTTTTACATACATGCATTTATTCTTTTTCTTACTCACCTGATTCTCAAGGTGATTGAAGGTCTTACTGTTTGGGGAGCTGAACTAGAACTAGCGATGCCTTTCCCTCTCCCCTCAG
This sequence comes from Lepilemur ruficaudatus, assembly GCA_963574885.1. NCBI lineage: Eukaryota > Metazoa > Chordata > Mammalia > Primates > Lepilemuridae > Lepilemur > Lepilemur ruficaudatus. The sequence goes on from CAUYRT010106816.1 coordinate 73,053, forward strand.
TTCCCAAATGCTTTCCCCTATAAGAGAATTCACTTGCAGAAAAGGATCTGCTATCAGTCATTTACAACACAATATAAAATTAACCCAGCTGTTACATTTTCCAAGAAAATTTGCCATTTAAATGTTATCACCACTGCAGAATGAACAGCTTTTCTGAACAGTCCTGGAATAAGAAAGGAGCGGCAGAAAGCCAAAAGCACTCCTTGGAGAGTTCATGTGACGTTTCTAGGTAAATTTGGAGCAGGTTTCTATAATGGATCAGTTATACAGCTCTTGGCGACAGCATGGTTTTGGTGCTCAACTACCCAGAATTACCCACCAGGAGGGTTCTATTAACTACACTCTCTTGGTAAGACCATTCTGCTTGATGAAAGAAGATCAGATAATACCAAACAATGAAGCAGTTTTTTAAAAAATCTCACCAAAAATGGCTGGCAGACTCTAAAAGATCATGTTTATAAAGTGATAATTAAGTTTTTAAGAAGGGAGAATAGAAAGAAACAGGAGTCCACAGTCAGTGCTTTTCATAACTCTTCATAGCACTATCCTTTGCTGAGTGCTTACTGAGTCAGCCTTCTCCTAGTACTTCATGTGCATGTTTAAATTTCATGATCACGATAAATCTTTGAGGTAAGCATTTCTATCACAATTTCACAGATTACATAACTTGCCCACGCTTGGCAGTAGTTGAGCTCAAACTTGAACGTGAGTCTGTGCAACCTCATAGGATAAAATGCTTTCTGCACATATAAACACTTTCTATTTTGTAGACATGTTCATATGCCTGGTTCACATACTATTTTATCTTCAAAACCTCGGAAGCAGACTGAACAGGTATTAATGTGTTTATTTTACAGATTAACACTCTGAAGCCCAGACACAGAAGTGGTTTGCCCAGGATTTGAACAGTAAGTGGCAGAGTCAGGACTCAGAGCAAAGTCTTTTGATGAACAAACTCAGGCTCCTATCTCTCTGCACCATCCAGCTTGAAAGGACTATTTGCAAATAGGGTACTATGGAAATAGCAGTGATATTTAGAAGTGATAAGGTCATGAGAGAACATTTTATTCTTTTTTTTCTGCGTTCAGAATTGCAGGGTATAATATTTCCAAAGCCGGTATTTCTATTGAATGCTTTGCCAATTTTTAAAACCAATGGTCTTCACCTCTTAAAACATATGCTTGTGAAAGTGAATTCTTTACTGTACTTAATGTTACTTTCTTTTTTAAAATTTTATTTATTTTTTCAAGGTACATGTGGTAATTTAATACAGTCTAATAATCTGTAAAGATCCAATCAGTGTACTTGGGATATCTATCACCCAAAATATTATCCAAATACTCAGATTTATTTTTGCAACTTATCACTGTAATATCACCAAAAATAACGGCTATGTGTACAAAACATCAAATTAGTGGAAGATGATGAAGGAAAGACTGGCATTCTCATGTTTCCAATAAGGCAGCTGAGGCTCAGAAAGTGACTTGCTTAAGGTCACATGACTTAAAAGTCCAGGAAGAAAGATTCAACCCTGGATTTTCAAATCTAGTTCTCCTTTCATCTATATCATATTTCACTGCATGTAAGTGAACTATTTCCAACCTTCTGCATCTTCCTTTTCCAATATGCTTTTTAGAAAATACGGTCCAGTTTTTAAAAATACAGTAACATTCCTCCTATCTTTCATCAGATTCTCCAGAGGCAGAGCCTGAGATAGAGGTTCTGGTGCTCTTTGTTTCTTGGGGGAAGTAGACTAGAGCAGGAGAAGGAACTAAGCAAGGATATGGTTTCAGCTAGAGACAAGCTTCAGCCTGACTCTCCCAGGTACTCCACAGTGTAAATTGCACCAGAGCTTGTTCCACCCCGAGGCAAGGGAGCCAGCGTTTTGTACTCTAGTATTAGACTGTCACTAGCTATGGGCTACCCCTGGGGCAAGCTGTAAGCTCCAGGGTGAGGTGGCTTCCATTCAGCCGCAGGCAATTCTCCAGAGAACGGGCTGCTATGACTTACTGGCAGTCAACATCCACAACAACTGGGGGAGGGAGAGAGGGGTATACACTCGTCTGGTAAAAGGATCTGGACAAGGAACCAACGGAGACCCCACAATTACTTTATCCTTAAAGCATACCTGAAGGCTGGCACAAGGCTGGTGAATACCAACACCGTGCAACCTTTTCTTGTAACCGAAGCATTTGAATTAGTCTCATGTTGGCACTACCTTAGAATGAAGACAGACAGATAGATAGATAGATAGACAGATGATAGATAGATAGACAGAATGTGTCTTCTAGAATTCATACCATCACTCAGAACATAAGCAGCATATGAAATTGGGCTCTGGGTAACAAATTTCATCAAATGTCAATTGCCAAAGTATAATTTGCAAGGCACCATTTGGAGGTGGGTCATACCCCCTCCTCTCCTTCTCCACCTTTGCACCCTCACCAGCTCTTCTGTGAAGAGCTCTCCTGACGCTGGCAGGGAAACTTGGAACTCTTATCAAAAACATATCCAAATCACTCTTGAGTACCATAGCGAAAGACACATCCCAATTCTGCAATCAAGGACACTCATCATTTGCTGCTAATTTTAATACCAAGCACCTCTAATGATTAATGAATTCAACAATGCTAAGTTCACAACATGGAAGGGCCTCATCCTGCCACGCAGGAGGTAATCTAAAGATTAGTATCCCCACCCTCTAAATGACGGTCACCATCCTTGGAGACACCTCTTCTGTGCTAGTTTCTCAATTACTGTGAAAATGCTACCATCACTCTCTTGTGAGTTTGTGATTCAGCCTTGATTACCAACTGCCTGGGACGTTTTCTTCCAACTATGCATTTTCTCACACTTGAAAAAAGTTAATGTCAGTGAGGTAGAGATAGCAATCATTTTCTCCTCTCCCCCTGCCCCCTCTTAAAGAACATCCCCCCCTCACACCCAGCAAGGGCTAACCTCTGTATGCTACATCATCCTGCGTCTGTCCCCATGTCTGGCTGAACAGCCCTGGCTGAACCAAGCCACCCGCGAGGCGGAAGCAGCCCTTTTCCCTCTCTGGAAAACCTGAGCCAAGGGAAACAGTGTCGGACACTTAACTGTGAGGTTAGAATCAGGCTTGGGACAGATATTGTCTTCCTTAAATACAAAAAAAAAAAAAAAAAAAAAAAAAACAGAGCAAGACATTTACTCTTAGAAGTCAGAGAAATGGAGCCAAGACACAGAGTAGCAAAGAGCAGATCTAACAAGGGCCCGGCAAGATGATGCTGAAAATCTCTTAACTGACTTTCCAGCTCCCAGATCTCATCTCCCTCTCCTTCCCCCTCATGAAGGCTGACTGACTGCTTGCCCTTTGATAGGCAACAATTCTTTCCAATATATCCTTTTTCTTTTGCTAAGCCGGTTTGGGTTGCTGACTCTTTCAATCAAATGATTCCCTGATAATGTTAAAGGATCAGAGTAGATTCCTTAAAATATATATATACACACACACACATATATATGCTCAAAACAAAGTGCAGAATGCAGCGACTATTTGAAGAATATCTGTTCCGTATCTTTGTCAGAGACTGGGAACTCTTTCCCCAAGATCTATTCTCTCCCTCGTCCTTAACATGTTTTCTTGGAAACCACAGCTAAAAACCATATTTTCCTGCTTCTTTTACAGATGAGGATAGCCAGGTGACACAATTATGGCCAGTGTGTGTTATACAGTGGTCCCAGCATCTCCCGATGGGATTAAGGTCCAGTTGTCAGTAGAGCTAACACTTTGCATGACATGCTCACTGTGCTTTACCTCCACTCCCTGTCTCATTTCTCCACTACCCCACCAGCGTTTCTGGGATTACCTCCCAGCTAAACTACCTCAATCCTTATCTCAGGTTCCCCTGCTTTTGGGGAACCCAAGCTAAAGCAGGAGTTAACTTCCACGAGGCCACCCTTGACCCGTGGGGAATGAGAGTGGAGGGATTACTGTTTCACGCTCTGTCCCCATGGTGGGGAGCTCTGACAGGCACTGCCTATGGCTGCCCAGGACACCCTGGGAGTCTGAGCAAATCTCTCCCAGGGACAACCACTTCTGCCATGTTGAACCCTTACATTGCCTTTGCCTCCTTCTCCATTTCGCATCTCTGGTCCCTCATCCCTATTCCCTGGGGTCACTTCCTAAAACCATTCTTTCACGTGTTGTTTCATCAAGTATATTTATCTGAAAAAGAACTTTAAAAAGTACTTGACTTTGAACAGCAAAGAGAACATCAGAATTTTCCCTCTGCCTGCACACAACAGAATTCACCACCTGATTGAGATAAATCCTAAGCAGTTTCAGTCACCACTACCTTGGTTGATTTTGCCCTGACAAGTACTGGCTCTTGATACAGGAATCCAGTATCTGGGAGAGGCTCAGAATTTTTCTTCCTCCGTTACTGCTAGGTTAAGCACACAGGGTCTTTTGTGAAGCCTAACAGACCTGGTATCAAATATCAGTTATGCTATTCTATCAGCAACTGTGCACACTTAACCATTACTTAGAAAAGGGGGGGTGGAGAATGACACATGCATTTTAATAGTGTTGTTAGAATTAAATGGCATAACGTGTAGAAAATACTTAGCACGGGGCCTAGAGCACATTAAGTATACAATGCATGTTAACTGCTTTTTAATTCAGAGAGGCCAAGGTGGCCCAAAATAGCAGTACGTGAGGCAGAGGCAGCATTCATCCACAATGCTATCTCAGTTAATAGTAAGTGTGGTCAGGGATGCGATCCAAGAAAGAGAGGAAATGCCCTTGGCATCAGGCAGCTGCTGAATTTATTCTATTTTATTGATAGAGTGTTCTACAATCAAAAGCCAGATATGCCTCAGATTCCTCAGATGGTGCAATAACGCTCCATCCATTCTGCCTTTCCATCAAAACAATTATTAAAGTCCCGAGCACCTCAGATCCATTCCCAAAGTAGCTGTGGTACAAATTTGTGCATGTGTCCCAACAGCATACATACATGAGCTACAATTTCAGAAAAGTACTGAATATGCACCAACATTTATGAGTATCATTTAAAGTATAATAATGGCACTTAGGATAAATAAATTTAATATGTAATATAAATAAAATACAAATAGAATGGTAAATTTATAGTATAAAGTTATATTATAAAAGCTTTATAAGAATAGTGATTACCTTTGACATTCTAAAAATTACATCTATTTTTATACACGGATACAAAGAAAGAAAGACTCAGTATTTGCCTCTCTGCCCAAGTCAGAGAACAGCAATCGAAATAATTTCCAAATGGTGGAGTAGTACAATGACCTAGAAAGATTAAGGCAGCAGCTTATGTAAAAGTCCACGTGAATAGCATCATGAGTTTGACAGCCTTAGCTATTGCTTTATAAATCCATTCTGTTCATTAAAATATTTCCAAATGAAAATAAGAATATAAACAAATCTTTAAAAAAGTGCACTCTTATTGCAAAATTAAAGAAGTATAAATTCAATCAAAATTTCATTTCTACTATCAAATTGGAAAAACATTTAAGTGGTAATGCCCACATTGAAACTATCTCACTGGAGGGTGATTTGGATATTCTTTCAAATACCTTTAAAATGTGTAACTTTCCAGCCAGCAAGTCTACATCTAGAAACTGTCTAAGTCAATAATAATAGAGGTACGATAAACATTTATGTTTAAATAGGAGCTCCTTACAGGTTTTTAAAATAATATGTTATACATTTGAAAACTACCTAAGTTAGGGATTAGTTAAATAATCTCTAGGACAAGCACACAGTGTACTGATATACAGCCATTGAACAGATATTTTATCTAGTGGCATGGAAATACAATTCACAATATATTAAAGAGAATAAAGTAGGTGACAAACTAGTGCCTATTCTAAGGATGCATTTATTATGCGTTCTATTGTGCAATCCTAAGATTCATATGTCGAACAGATGTAACTAGTTAAGATTAGGTCATAGTGGAGTTGGGTGGACATCTAATTCAATATGACTTGTGTCATATGAAAAGGGGAAATTCAGACACAAACAGAGATAGAAGCGCACATGCACACAGACACCCAGAATGCCATGTGAAGAAGAAGGCAGAGGTCAAGGCAACGCATCATCCATAAGCTAAGGAACACCAAAGACAGCCAGCAAACCACCGGAAGCTAGGGAGAGGCACAGAACAGATTCTTGCCCACAACCCTCAGAAAGAGCCAACTTTGCTAACACCCTGATCTCAGACTTCTAGCCTCCAGAACTGCGAGACAATAAATTTCTGTGTTTAAGCTACTTAGTTTATGGTACTTTGTTATATGGTACAGCCCTGGCAAATTAATGCATCATTTCTGCAGGTAAAAAAGGTACAGGCACATAAAAATGTCTAAAACTATACTTTTTTAAATATTAAGCTTAGTTGTTCCTCAGTAGAAAAACATTGGGTAATTTTTATTTAGTAATTTTTGCTTATTTTTTGTGATTTAAATTAATAAACATATTATTTGTGCATAAGAATGGCTCTAAATAGCATGTCCCCAAAAAACACACCCCCAAACACAAACACAAATAGTACGTTTAGTATGTTTGGCAGCACAGCAAGCATGGGAGAGGCAAGAGGTCAGACAGACAAGCCTTGAAATCCTGCCTGGGTCAATTACTCACCAGGTGTGCAACTTTGGGCAAGTGGCCTTATAAGGTCATTGTTCAGTTTGAATGAAAGTATACAATGTGTGTACCAGTGACAGGGTCAGTCCGGCATGTAGCAAGACCTCATTCATTGACAGCCATTGATCACTATAGTGATCTCCTCCTATTTGGGGGGGACTTTTCTTTCTAAAATAAAGAAGTATGTTATTTCCTTCATAAAACAGCTTCACAAACTAATGGTTACCTTATCAAAGCCACCTTACCAAATTTTATTGTCCTACTCGAATTCATTCCAGTAATGTAGACCCATTCCTTATGACCTTTACTGCAAAGAACATGTGGGCATGTGTGTGAGCATGTGCATATCTAGAGAAACAAAAGACTCATGAGTTTTCCAACTTCTTCTTTCCAAACTTCTGCAATAAAAAATATTTGGAGGGAAAGAAGAAAAAATAGCATGTTTTGAATATTTTCTATGTGCCATGACTCATTGCAAATGTTATCTCATTTAATGAACATAATAATTTTGCTTGCTAGTTGTCATTATTTCTATTCTTACAAATATGAAGGCCCAAAGAGGCTAAGTAACATGTCCAGGTTCAAATAGCTTGTCACTAATGGAGATGACAGTAAAATCCAAGTGTTTTTTTCTATTACCAAATGAGAATATAGTAAATAAATCCAGGCATTAAACAAACAAGCAAACAAAAAAGCTAGCACTGTAGGGTGACTGAAATAAACAACAATTTATCACGTATTTTCAAATAACTAGAAGAGTAGATTTTGAATGTTCCCAACACAAAGAAATAAATGTTTGAAGTGACACATGTGCTAATTACCTTGATCTGAGCATTACACATTGTATACATGTATCAAAATATCATATTGTACCCCATAAATATGTGCAATTATGATGTCAATTAAGTTTCTTTTTTTTTACAAAAAGCAACCAGCAATCTAAAATATAGCCATGCGCCACGTAATGAGGTTTCAGTCGATGATGAACTGCATATACAATGGATAAGATTAAATAAGATTAAAATGCCATATTTTTACTATACCCTCTCTATGTTTAGCTATGTTTAGATACACAGATACTTACCATTGTGTTACAACTGCCTACAATATTCAGTACAGTAACATGCTGTACAAGTTTGTGGTCTGGGACCCATAGGCTACACGATATAGCTTAGGTGTGTAGTGACTATACCATCTAGGTTTTTTTAAGTACTCTCCATGATATTTGCACAATGACAAAATCACCTAATGATTTACAATGTAAAGTGATTAAGTGACATGACTGTATATATTAGACAGAGAGAGAGAAAGAGAGAGAAAAAACTATAATATTTACACTTCAAATTTACCTACTGCTGCTGGTAAACACAGCCTTTCCCCCAGAATAGCTAAAGTTTCACACCGTTATTAATTTAACACACATTGCTGCTCTGTGTGTTTGCTTGTTTGTTTACCAGTGAAGTACATGTCATTTAAAGTAAAATTTCAAATGCACACCTGCACACGCTGAGCGACTTTGGCGATCACACAATAATCATGCTATGCTTTCAACTGCTTCATAAATCTAATAGAACCAGTGAATCTGACAACAAAATGGAACTGAATTAGAAATGAGCAGACGTGACTTTAAGGAGCAATTTTACATTGTCCCTGCTGTTTTCGATGGGGAAATCATTTAACTCCAAGACCTAGCGGTAATGAGTGATCACTATTAATGGGAGACAATGCAGAAAAATGATTAGGAGCATGGAGTCTGGCATCTAATTTCCTGGTTTCAAATCCTAGCTCTATCACATACTAGCTGTATGCCTTTAGGCAAGTAGCTTGATCACTCCAGGACTCAGTTTTCCCATCTGTAAAAAGGGGTTATTGATTAGTCTTCCATAAGGTAATATGAAATTAAATGAAATAATAAATGTACAGCACTTAGTGAAGGGCTTGTCTCTACATATTAGTATTAATACTATTTATGTGTACTTTATGATCATCTCACAAGCAATGTTCTCCCAATGGAGAAATGACAATGGAAACAAACAAACGAAAAACAACGTAACAATGCTCTATAGGGCAAACTTTATACAGTGTCGAAGTTTTAGGAATGCTTAATTGTATCTGTAGATAAATCACCACCTTCAAGAACCTCTTCCTCAGTTAAATACATACACAGTTAGGGAGCCTTTATAGGGACCAGACACTACCGGCAACTTTACTAACGTTATCTTACTTAGCATTCACAGCAACCAAAAGGCGTGACCCACGATTCTCATTTGATGGCTGTGCACTCTGAGGATCAGAATAATTATGCAATCTGCTCAGCGTCCCATGGCTAGAAAGAAGAGCCAGGATTTCAGCATAAGGCTGATCGCAAAAGCCATCCTCCTGCAGGCTCCACGCTGCCTTCCAGTTGTCTCACAGTGGCTTTTGCTAGTCAACCAATTCCTCCTTTCCCCTTCCTCAGACAAACAGCACCCAGCTCACAAGGCAAGCCAACGACTCTTTCGTGAGTAATCTGTTCTCTCCCGTATTAACAAACACATAAAAATAACGAATGCAGTAATTAATGTAGTCTTCTAACATCACAGACCATAGCTGAATTAATCTACCAATATATGAATAAAAATGAAGTACATGATGAGTCAAGGGAATGCATTTTTATTCACAAATGGCTTGTCTCATCACTGGGCAAAAACGCATCATGTCTTTCAGGAAGAGGCTTTCAACTGATGGACAGGATGGCACCCGCTGGTGGAGCCCGTGTGCTGATGAGCCACAGGTACACCCCCTTTGGATAATATTATCAGTGAAAACCCACCAAATTATCCCCCAACCAGACAGAATTCCAAGAGTGCTGATACTAAAATCTCAAAGTGGTAGCATCTTCTTGAGAAATTACCAGTGCTACCTTAATGAAAGAAACGCTGATCAAAACCCCATTTATTTTCATTCTAGTCATGTACACATCCCACCGGGCCTGTCCTGACAGTAACTTGAAGGATTGTCCCTCTCACTGCTCCAAATGAAAGAGCAGTCTAGAGGGAAACATTTTGAACTGCTTTTAATTCAGGCCACAAGTGACAGGACAGGAGTGGGCATCTGACCCACGGGCAACCAATCTGTAGATCGGCTATTGACTTACCATCAGGCCTGAGGCTGATAGCTGCGTTCAAACTAAAGAAAAAAATTATTAGCTGAGCCAATCCTATTCTTTCTTTTAAGACATTAAATGAGAACTACGGAAAGAATAATTGAGAATCAGAAAGGGAACACACAGAGAGGGCAGGCAGAACAGTGGCCAAGGCATCATGACGGTAGCAGCATCCTTGCTAATCATTGCTGTGAATCTCGAGATACGAGGCCCAGGCCTTCCTTGCACTTTCATTTCTGTAAGAGTTCTCCTCTGTTACTATGCTGCGGGTGTCCCTATGACAGCCCTCTTTCCTTGACAGCTGAACCTTTGTGAGTTACCCTCCTCCATAACCAAGCTAAACAGCTGTTTCTATGGAAGCCCTTACAGTTCCTCTTCACAGTGGAGATCACGAAGGGAATTTACACACCTCATCCAGTGTGTTCCCTAGAATTGATTTAGTTATTCTTTATTCTCTTCCCTCTAATACTTCCACCAATACTTACTAAGCACCTACCCTTGGGTGTTTTGGGGAGGTTTGTAAATGCACCAGGAGTTGGCCTTACTATGTGCCAAACTCAGAACCTGAGATGAGCAGGGAAAACATGATCCCTGCCTTCGCGGAGCGTTTAGTTTGGTTGAGGAGCTAGAGTCATTAAAGAGTGTGTCTGGGAGCCATCAGGAGGCTAACCTTACCTAGTAAGACTTCCCTTCTCAGCGATAGCTGTGCTGACACTGAAGTGGGAGGAGGAATTCACCAGCTAAAAAAGGTGAGTGAGAGCACGAGGAAGTGTTCTAAGCAGAGGAAGTGGCACAGACAAAAGTCCACCCGACCAGGCAGACGCTATCACCAGGCCCTCAAAACATCCCAGAACTACGAAATGTGCACGGAGCAAGACATTGCCTCTTGGCGTGAGAGTTAAAAGGGCGAGGGTGGATTCCCTCCACCCACAGCCTACAAGTTTGGATAATTCATTACTTTCAACTGGCAGCATCATTCTTTCCTGGAAGTGCCAGAGAGCTCAAAGAGACGGGGATGAAGGGTAAGGGAGGAAAGTGGTCGGGAAGGACTCAGGCTCTTACACTTCACATCTCATCCTATTCTCTACCCAGTAACTCTGTTATGCTGTCCAGAGGCACTTAGGCTGGAAAAAAATTACTTTTTATTTCCTTATTATCACCGTTATCATGATCACAACTGTCGTTAACTTTTGGAGGACATTTAACAGTCTACTAAGCATTTTTACATGCTTGATCTCACTTAACACATTAACTGCCATGTGAGTTGTATTTAACTCATGCTAGTTTTGAGCCTGGGGCCTCGTGAAGCGTATGTAACTCACAGGTCTCTTCACCCTGGCAGCCGTGTGAACTATTTTTTAAGTTGCATACAATTTTCACACAGAAAACAATAAAAAATAACAAATTTTTCATTAAATTAGAAAGCTTTTGTTCTATTTTCTTAATAAAACACCATAGCCCCCAATTTTTTTTTTCTGGCTTGGCAGTCAATGTGTTAAAATTTCCAACACTACAGGAAGGTAGGCAAGGCATATTTCCAAATATTCAGGTGAGGAAACTGAGATTCCCTTAAGGAAGGCTAAGCTAATACAATAAATAAAAATAATTAAAAATACAGCAAAAGTCAAATATCTGCCCACACAAGATTAAGACGAGAAGGAAGATCGTAATTCTGTACATTTATAACTTAGAGACCTTCTACTATTTTTTTTCTACTACCATATGACTATATTTCTTCCAACCCTATACTGGGTCAGGGAGAGATGTGAATCCTCTGGGAAAAAGAGAACAAAGAATGATGTGTTTTCTTCAGCAGAGTCTAGAGTTATTCCTGTGTTTCTATCTGGGGATTCCCAAGGGCCAGGAGCACCTGGGTATTAGAGTGAGGTTAGTAAGCGCCTGTAGTTGACCCTATGAGAAACTTCAGCTACATCCTGGAGTATTCAGCTGGACATACTGTGACTCTTTCAAATGTAGGCAATTGTCTATGGGTTATGCTTTGACAAAGACCAGGAAAATTCTCCCCATACCTCCATGAAAGAAACTTCAAGAGTCAAGTGCCTATAACTCTTCCCTTTTAGGTTCAACACTGACCTTTCTGGAATATTCTTTGAAATGTAGATATTCCAGTAAGCAAGTACCTGGAGTATTTCTTTCATGCTATGGTAAAAACAAGCCCGGCAGTAGGAGAGTCCTACTAGAGTATAGAGTATAGAGACAAAAGGGCTCAAAAGAGATAAGAGTAAGTGCAAATGCAGATTTCTTACTGCAGAGTTTTGCCAAGACTCTAACTTGCAAGAAGTTAGTCATAATGTTCTAAATTACCCTCTGATGAATTCCTACTTTATCCTTTTTCATCATCATCAGAACCACTGGAATCATTATCAGCAGCAGCAGCAGCACCTTCATAATCATTTATTGAGAACTTACAGCCCAGGCACTGTGTGAGGAACTTTACTTCGATTAAGTCAATCAATCATTATAGCAACCCTTTAAACTAGGAACTATTATTAGCCCTATTTCATAGATGAAAAAAACGAAGCCTAGTGAATTAAATAACTTGCTCAAGGCACTCAAGCTAGAAAAAAGTAAAATCTGGATTTAAATCCATAAGAAGTACTTCTGACCCTTCTCTCTTTTTTTCCATACTCGTGAGGTCAAACATTAATTTTCTTAATAAACTCAGAAAAACATTAAGTGGGGAATCCATTAGCAACTGGGGAGTTGCTCTTTTTATTGTGTATTTGATTCATATTCCAATTGCACATGATTTTTGTTACCAATTGAGGCTAGAAAGATACAATTAAATCCACATTAATGCAGATTTACATTACATCAGATTCGCAATGGCAGACTGCTGCTCATGATTTAGATAAATTTTATGTTAGAGTTCCGTATCTTATTTATACTTAGGAGGAAGAAAAGTTGTTTGACACATATACACATTTTTTTAATAAAAAATGGGGAAAAAGACCATAAACTGAGATTAAATTATTAGCTGACTTTATAATCAAAGTCTTTTTCTACATATTTTGAATGAAAAGATACTACTTTTTAATTGGAACCTACTCTATCTTGGTTAATTCATAGCTAACAGAAAATAAAGCCACATGTAAGACGATTGATGTCTGCTGCATTCATTTCTAAATGCAAACACTCCTTGGCATTTTCAGGAAAGGCTCTAAAATACAATTTGATGAGTGAGATAAATACTGCGAAATAGGATGACATCTGCTTTTTAAAGTTTCTTTGAGGATTAGGGATAAGATGCAGCAAGTGCCTACCACACTGGAGGAAGCAGGAGAGTGTAGCATTTAGGAGAATACGGTTTGGAGTAAGACTGCTCAAATCCTCGCCTTACCATTTGCTACAATTTTGTCCTTCACGAGTTGGTTAATAACTTTAAGCCTCGGGGTGAAATGAGAATGTTAAAGTCACACAATTCCAACACAACGATATAAAGAAAGTACCGTAATATACAGTGCCTCCTATGATGCCTGCATGATAGAGGTAGCTACTATTACTTCTCTCATTAGGGGTTTAACATGGTGGCTATATTATATTGTATTATGTTGTATTATTACTGTAATGACATGCTTCTCTTTGTGGGTTATCAATACCATGCATTGTAAATGCTATTACTATCAAGAAAGCAGTATGATGTTTGCTTGAAAAACATGGCTTAGAATTTAAATTCAGGAATGAGGGTTATATAAATGCTAGTGCCTCCATTTAAATCAAGTAGACCTATACCTCATATATCAGCCACACTACACCTCTGGGTTACCTGGCCTCCCTGGTTAGGCAGAGGGGTAGAAAGGAAAGGCAGATGGAGATGTGAAGCCCAGGAGTTATAGCAGAAATGGTATAGCAAAACTGGGGATGGATGTCAAAGAATAAGGATTAGAGGAAACAGGCAAGTTTACCCAGCAGTTAATTCTGTAGGGGCAGAATCTGGGGCCGCAGCACTTACTGTGTTGGAGGATTATCTAAACCCTGCAAATATCATCTTGGGGAGTGTAAGTCCTTTCAACAACCTCATGTCTGCATCAATGTGGTCCTGAACCATACGGATGTGTGGGGTCCTCCACTTGACATTTCACGTAAGTCCACAGGTGCTAATCCAGAGCATCGTAAGTAGTAGAGGAATGAAAGAAGGTGCTGACATAATTTTTTAAAAAGAAAAGGCAAAAAGGAGACCAAAGGCATACTGACAAAGTACTGAAGTAGCAAAATAAGAATGATCAGTGGAAGACAGGACTACATCAAATTAGTTTTTCAGAGTAAATCTGAGAATGGGATAAATTCTATATATATATATTTTTTTACTATTTCCAAAATGATAGTTTAAGAGATTTGCTGAACCTATTTTATCAACAGGGAATAAATGGTACAGACCACCAGAGCCAGTATTATACACGTATTTTCTGTTTTGACCCAAAAGTTAGTGAAAAGTCCCCTAACCTCATTTAAGTAGAGATTAAGGATATGGAAGTTTTGCCTGAAACTCTTTGAAAATGGCTAAAGCTTTTCCCTCAAGACTTGACTTTCATATGTTATTAAGATTTTAAATCTACCGTACCCATGAACCCTTCCTAAGGACACGTAAATAAAGTGCATTTTCCCCCTAGGCTATAAATCCAAAAGTGGAGCATGACTATAGAGGTAATACCAGCTCACATGGTCAATGCATATACAACAATTTAAAACACGAGTTATTTTAAGAATTGGTCATGTGCACACACTAGTGTAGACAGATGCTATGTCTGTGATTCTCCTGTATACCACAGCTTTCCTTCAGCCTCTCCCATTTTGTACACATTGCACCTCAAATTTTACACCCTTCTGAAAAAATCAATTTTAAGAGTTCAGTGTTACACATCTATGCTTTAGTCTGTGTCCACACAAATTACATGCGCACACACTCACACACAAAACTACACTTTCTTTTTTCGTTTTTGCAAAAATAGTATGATGCTCTATACATACTTTGAAATCTGATTAAGTAAATTACCTACATGTCAATTAAAAGAATAAATATTTCTTTTTTCTATTGAACAATCTTATCAAATACAAAAAATGAAAGTCATATTTTCTCACTTTCTCAATCTTTCAAACACAATACATGTATTCACTTCCAGGTCAACACATACTAATTTAATTCACTCTTTCTAATGGTAGTGTAATGTTTCATAACATGCATGAATCATATTTCAATTATTTTCCTATAATGGACTTACTAGTTGCTTCCAGTTCTTTCCACTACAGAATATGTTGCAATAAATATCCTTGAACATATTGCTATGGTCTAAATGCTTATGTCCACCCTCCCTCCTCACATTCATATGTTGGAACATTAACTCCCAAAGTATTGGTATCAGGAGGTGGGGCCTTTGGGAGGTGATTGGCTCATAAGTATGGAGGCCATGAGAATGAGATTAGTGCCCTACGAGTAACCAAAGAAACCAGAGCGCTTTCCTTCTGCCATGGGAAGGTGCCATCTATGAACCAGAAGGTGGGCCCTCCCCAGACACTGAATCTGATGGCACCTTGATCTTGGACTTCTCGGCCTCCAGAACTGTGAAAAATAAATTTCTGTTGTTTATAAGCTACTCAGTTTATGAGTTTTGTGACAGCATCCATGAATAGACTAAGACACATATATTTTTACCTGGACTTTTATTTCTACAGCATACATGCTTGGGGTGGGGGCAAAGAGATAGTAGCTTAAAGGCCTAAGAGATTACCAACTTGGAGGCTGCTCTCCCTTGCTTTGTAAAACTTCCTCAAAAACAGGAGAAACTGGGATATTTTAAGTGTTCTTTTATTGCTGATTTACAATTTTTGCTGATCACTTACCGTTTACCATGCACTATGAAAGGAACCAGTGAGGAACACAGAGACAAATGGAACAAATTTTCTGCCACGTAAGAGATCACACACCCTCTCCCTGTCAATACATTCTGCAGAAACAGAGACCTCAGGGTGGCTCCGCACGCCACTGTGAGCACACAGACTGCGTCTTCTTTCCTTCTGCCCACGACTTCAAACTTTCTCAGCAACTAATTTCCTCTCCCTCTCTCCTCCCATGTCTCTAGCTCAGCTCTTTTAAAACGTAGATCAACCAATTGACTTCTCTGGCTCCTTAAGTTTGTTTTGTCCATGAGAATCTAATCACTGATTTATGAACTAAAAGACATTTCTGCTCAGAGCCTTAGATTCACACACGAGAGAGAAGGACCAAAAATATTTTCAATGCAGTAACTTTTATTCTTTCTTTCTCTCTGTCTGTCTGTCTCTCTCTCTCTCTCACATACACACACACACACACACACACACACACACACACGCCAAGAAAAAACAATTGCAATCCAGTATAAAGCAGTGTGGTAAATTCTCATGAATGAATGAACAAATAAAAAGTAACGGAAGCTCCAAGAATGAGGTGAATCATTCATTTTGGGATAGAGCAAAAGGGGAAGGAGTCAATATGAGGAGAATCTTCATAGAGGAGGTAACATTGAGTTGAGGTAAAAGACAAACGTTTTCTCCACGCTTGGAGTATGAGTGCGTTCCACGCAGTGTGAACAGATAGCAGGGGCATTGAGGTAAATGGTGCGTTTGAGTTTTGAAGGGACCTGGTATAGCTTAGAATGCTGGTTCTCCAACTTCAGTGTGCATAAGAATTACACAGGCAGCTTGTTTAAAATGCAGATTCATGGGCATCCATCTCGCCGGTATTTGGATTTGGTGTCCAGGAATCTATAATTCAAGCGAGTTCATCCAGATTGATGAGGCATTGAAATATACTCGTAGAGGGTGGGTAGTGAGTAGTGTGACGACATCGTGTTGCAACAGTATTGGAGCGAACACAGGCTAATATTTCAGATAATGTAACAGAGTAAGAGATTATGTCAGAAAATGACGTCAGGCCTTTGAACTTGGTTTTGAGAGAGAATGGCTTGACAGTGGAGATATCATTCTGATCCCCAAAAGCCACTCTAGCACAGGAATTATTTATTGAACGGCTGAAAACGAACGCATGCAGGATTTTGAGAAAGGCGACCGGAAAAAGTTCCCGGGACTGCAAGCATTGCTTGCTTTGTTTAACTTGGCTGTAAGGAAAAGTTTCAGAATAGCCAGCTCAGAACCCCTAGCTCAAGCCTTCCAAAAGCTGTGTTGACTATGTCAGTTTGATATATATTCATGCATTTTTATACGGGTCTGCAAAAAAGGCAAATGTGACTGTCTCGCAGATCATCCATGTAAACACTCACCACAGTCATGTAGCCAAAGGCAGACACGAGGAGCCCTGGGAGCGAAGATCTGGGAACACAGAACACGCTCTTACATAATTTCCCAGCTAGTCAGAGGGCCTGTGATTAATGCTACGTGACGGGGCTTTAAACTTTCCGTTCAGATAGGTTCGCGTGCCTTTTTGAGCTCCTAGCAAGAAGAAACGTGTGACCTGCAGATTTCACTCTGAATAACCATCATCCGGCCAACAACACTGACGCTGCTCTGTGGCCCCTTGAGTGGCCGTTTCTGTGCCTCACTCCTCTGTCCACAAATTGCCATAGGACCATCAGGGTGGTGTTTTTTTTCTTTAAGGGACAAAGCAAAAGAGGAATGCAACTCCTACAGCCCAGTCGCTGAAGAAAGCTTCACCGAAGAAGGCTGGTGCGCTCTTCTGGGGTAAAAGTCAGGGGAGCCCTCGAGGAGTGGCCGGAGAAGGGGAACGGTCACAGGGACGGAAAGAGTTCCGCTCGCCACCGCAACGCCTCCGGTGGCCCCGCGGCTTCCCGCCCGCGCTGCACCTCGGCGCGCCCCCCGCATCCCGGTCCCGGCCAGGAGCCGTCCCAGTTCCGCCCAACTTCCCGAGCTTGGCTACGCCTTCCCCGCCACCGCGCTCGGCTCCGGATCCCCGCGCTCGTCCCTCACTCCGCCAGGGTCCGGGTTGGGGGGTGGCCCAGGGACCGGCGGGAGCCCCCCGCATGCGCCCCCTGCCCGCCTGCCCCGTGCGTCCGCGAGCGACGACTCTTCGCCTCAGCGCCTGCCAGGACCTGTCCACACGCGCGGCTCCGAGCTGGGTCCCCTCCGACCGCCCCAGAACCGCACCTCGCGGGGGGACGGCAGAACCGAAGCCGGGGGCTTTGCGCGCAGACCCGAGAGGAGGGCGCCCCCCGCCCCACCTGTCCCCACCTGCGGCCGCGGCGCCCCCGCCCCCCTGCCCGCGCGCACCCCGCCACTCACCAGCTCCAGCGCTCGCAGGAAGGCGAGGGGCTCCTTCAGCGCCCGGAAGGTGCCCGCCGAGGCCAGCTTTGCAGCAGCGGGGCGAGAGGGAGAGAAAGCGAGAGCGTGAGGCAGGGGCCGCGGGCGGGACCCCGGTGTCCCCCAACCCACCCACCCCCTCCGCGCCGGCCGCCCTGCCCTGCCCCGGCGCACCTGGCTCACGGGGTCCATGGCTCGCCCTCGCCCGCTCTCCTCGCCTCCCTGTGACAACGAAGTCCGGGGGACTCCGCCGTCCCCGGGTTCAGAGGCCGCCTCGGTGACAGCTAGGCGAGGGCCGGGGGTAGGTGGGGGGCGGCCCAGGGGAGGCGCCGCCGCGCCGTGCGCTCCGGGACCCCGCGCGCGCGCTCGGACGCGA
The DNA here is from genome assembly GCA_963574885.1 of Lepilemur ruficaudatus. NCBI lineage: Eukaryota > Metazoa > Chordata > Mammalia > Primates > Lepilemuridae > Lepilemur > Lepilemur ruficaudatus. The sequence continues at coordinate 91,509 of CAUYRT010106816.1, forward strand.
GCCCGGCCGGCGAGGGGCTCGAGGGAAGAGCCGGGGCTCCGCGGAGACAGCAGGGGAGGGGGCGGCGGAGGAAGGCTGCCATTGGCTGCTCGCGCGGGCTCGCAGGGGAGGGAGGGGGAGGGGGCGACCAGGACCCGGGGGCAAAGGCGCAGGCTCGCCCGGCTGAGGGGCGCGAGGGAAGAGCCGGGGCAGCGCGGAGACAGCAGGGGAGGGGGCGGCGGGGGAAGGCTGCCATTGGCTGCTCGCGCGGGCTCGCAGGGGAGGGGGGAGAGGGCGACCGCGACCCGCTGGCAAAGGCGCAGGCTCGGCCGCGCGCGCGCGCGGGAAAGTTTGGGGCTGTCGGCTGAGGGGAGCTGACGGGCTCCGTCAGCGAGGCGGCGGCGCCCGCGGAGGAAGGTCCTCCCAGGTAGGACAAGAACACCCTCCATGGGACACGTGTGTGAGTTCTGGAAACTTCTGGACTCCAAAGGAAAGACTGTTTCCTTGAGCCTTCACGGGCCGACCCCCAGGGAGCCAGGCTGTGCTCGGTGCTGGAGTCCAACAAAAAAATTAAAAAAAATAGAATAAGCTCTGCCTCTTCCCTCAGGAAAAGCAGAGCGGGAAGAGGACATCGCTGCGTGGTCTGGACGGCGACGCAAAAGGGGGCGCAGGCGTTTGGGTCGCACAGCGGGACCCTCGCCCTGGCCCAGGGAGGGCGGGGCAGAGCAAACTGTGTGGAAAGAAATGAAATTTTTTTTTTTTTTTTTGAGACAGAGTCTGCTCTGTTGCCCGGGCTAGAGTGCCGTGGCGTCAGCCTAGCTCACAGCAACCTCAAACTCCTGGACTCAAGCGATCCTCCTGCCTCAGCCTCCTGAGTAGCCGGGACTACAGGCATGCGCCACCATGCCCGGCTAATTTTTTCTATATATATTTAGTTGGCCAATTAATTTCTTTCTATTATTAGTAGAGATGGGGCCTCGCTCTTGCTCAGGCTGGCCTCAAACTCCTGACCTTGAGCCATTCTCCCGCCTCGGCCTCCCAGAGCGCTGGGACCGTGAATCGGGCAGGTGGTCCTCATGGCCACTGCGTGAGGTTGGGCTCGAATGCTGGTGCCTATTTTAAAAGCAGAAAACAGAGTTAGTAACGTGGAATTAAACAAGGTGAAACGTCTCGGGAAGGGTCAAACTGGGGTCG
>CAUYRT010106818.1:0-12812 GCA_963574885.1 Lepilemur ruficaudatus
CCAATTAATTTCTTTCTATTTTTAGTAGAGACGGGGTCTCGCTCTTGCTCAGGCTGGTTTCGAACTCCTGACCTTGAGCGATCCACCCGCCTCGGCCTCCCAGAGTGCTAGGATTACAGGCGTGAGCCACCGCGCCCGGCCATCTTCTGTCTTTTTTCTTGACGCTTCCTACAAGAGGCTTGGCAATATTATTCATCTTTATCAAAAAGTCATGGCCCTAATGACCATTTCTTTTGACTTTCTAAAGATCTATATTATTAATTTCTGATTTCAACTTTATCACTCACTGAACTAGTGAAGGTTGAGTACGTTAAAAACGTAAAGCACTGGAACAGTTCTTGGGACATTGCATGTGCTCATTTTTTTCATTGGTGTTTACAGTATCAGCCCTTTTTACAGTATCAGCCAGTAATTATTTTTCACTTATCTTTAAGTAAACTTTTTATTAATGTATAACATACAGGGAGAAAGGTTAAAAAAATGAACATCCCATATAATCAGCACCCAGATCAAGGACTGGACTATTACCAGAACCCTACCCTAAATTGCCCATCATATTCCCTTCCCAGTCACTATCTGCCCCCAGGGTAGCCACCATCCCCATTCCTAATATATTAATTTAGTTTTGATTGCTTTTGAGTTTTACATAAATAGACTCACAGTGTGGGTACCCTTTTGTATCTGACTTCTTTCATTCAGCGTTATATATGTGAGATTCACCCATGTGGTTACATGCAGGTCTATGTCATTCTCATTACTATATGGTATTCCATTGTGTGAATATATTATATTTTAGTCATCCGTTCTATGGTTGAGGGACATTTGGGTTGTTTTCAGGTTGAATTTATTGTGAATAGTGCTGTTATGAGTATTCTTGTACATGTCTTTCAGTGAACACTCATATGCATTTCTGTTAGTATTCAACAGAATTATATACTCACTTTTCTTTGGTATATAGCTAGGAATGATATTACTGGAATGGAGGTATAAGTACATTATATAAATTAATTTACTTAATCTTTATAATATCCTATGAGATAGTTACTTTTATTATGCATGAAAATATCTTTATTTTACCTTCATTCTTGAATAATAGTTTGGCTGGTAAAAGAATTCTAGGTTTGCAGCACCACAGCACCTTTAATATAATACTACAAAATGTCAATCTGGATTTTCTTTTTTCCTTTGTGGGTAATCTGACTTTTCTCTTTAATAGCTTTTGCACTTTTTTCTTTTTCTTTTATTAGTAGGTGTGAATTTTTAAAGGTTTATCCTGCTTGGTACTTGACGGAATTTTTCATTGTGAAGGCTCACGTCTTTCTTCAGTTCTGGGAAATTCTGTCATTATCTTTTCTTGCACTGCTTCTCTGACATTCTCCCTATTCTCAATTTCCTATTCCCTGTGGCTCTTCTTTTGTTTTATTTTGTTCTACCTCTGTATGCTGCCTTCTGGAATATGTCTCCATTTAATCTGTTATTTCACTACTTTGCTCTTCAGCTCTGTCTACTCTACTATTGAATTCATTTTATTTCAAACTTTATAGTTTTCCTTCCCAATGATTCCAACTGGTTCTTTTTCATGGCTCCCATTCTTGTTTTCAGCATTGCTATATCTCCCTTATCTCTTTCAGAATATAAAAAGTACTTCCTAAATCCTTTTCAGATTGCTCCATTTGCTTCATTTATTCTGAAACTTATTCTTCCATTTCCTTTATTTTTTGTGGGTTATTTCTGGTGTCCTTGCTCGTAGGGTGCTTTGTGGTTCTTGGGTTGAGACCAACCGCAGATTTCTCTCATAGACCCTGCCTGTTCAGTAGAACCCTTTGACAAGGCAAGAGGGGCTCTTTCCTGGCCTCATTCTTTAGGGCCCTGCCCATTACCACAGGGTGAAGAGTCCAAGGGACCATGCTCACCTGGAGCACTTCCACCCTTAGAGACCTGAAAATCCTTGCACAAATGGCCCCAAGTCTGCTTCCAAAGTCTACATGGGCCTCTTCTCAGGATTCAGATTCCTGAGGGCATGTTGCTGTTTGTTCACCCTTAAGTTCAAGGTCTGGCCAAATGACAGCTGTTTGTAGGGATGTGTGAACAGAGATTGGATAAAAGAGCTAGAGTGATCATATTTATGCATAACAGGCCCCTCACAATGTAGAACAGAGCCAGGGTGGGAAGAGAAAAGGGAAGTCCTCTGGTCGGCTCTTGCCTTGCTGCCATATTCCAATATGGAATCCCAAGAAGACTAAGAGTTTGAAATTTAAACTTGTCTTTTTAGTTTGTTATAAAGATATACTTGTGAGGAAAAAGCACATATTTTACTTAACAGATATTAGCTTGATTTATTATTTTATTTATTTATTTATTTATTTTTGAGACAGAGTCTCACTCTGTTGCCTGGGCTAGAGTGCCGTGGCATCAGCCTAGCTCACTGCAACCTCAAGCTTCTAGGCTCAAGCAATCCTCCTGCCTCAGCCTCCCAAGCAGCTAGGACTACAGGAGCACCCCACCACACCTGGCTAATTTTTCTCTTTTTTGTAGAGATGGGGTGTTGCTGTTGCACAGGCTGGTCTCAAACTTCTGGTCTCAAGCAGTACTCCTACCTCAGCCTCCCAGAGTGCTAGGATTATAGGAGTAAGCCACCACGCCTGGCCTGATTTATTTAATACAATTTTAAAATATCTATACGCATGGCATGTGGGCCTCCCTTTGAGCCCCAGGACTCCACAAATGGTAGGAGTAGGCCTGACTCATAGGTGCTTTTAGTGACACTTTAACCTCATTTCTGTCTAGGGCAGGGCACCAGATAAGGTTTTTTGCCTAGTGAAGTATTTCTGAGCCCAGAGTGAAGCTCTGGTTCTTCTGCCACTTAATGCTAACTATCATACCAAGAGATAAAGTCCAAGGCCTCAAGTAGGAGTGCCTGACTTAGCTCTGGCGATAATCTTAAACTGGCAGGCACTAGGCTTCAGCCCCATCTATGTGCAGGAGAAAGGCTCTGGCCCCTCCAGTTCAGGCAGGTAGGCTGGATCTGGCTCCCTGCCATTCACAGGACCTGCTCACCACCACATGTTCCCAGCTATTTCTTCTTTTAGGAAAAAGTCTCAATTTCTACATTATGAATAGTTTCTTTCTTGGTTTTTAAATGTAGCTACAAGTTTATTATTTTTTTCTATATTTTTTATGTACTCAGAGCATTAAGGGGAAAATTTCATATTTTTAATTTGTCATCTAAACGTGAAAGTAGAGCCTCTGTTTTAAAGTGTGGGTGTTGAGAATGCTTAACCAGGATTCATAAAGTGAGACAAGAAACAGGAATCAAAACTAGAACTCAGATATGAATATCTGCATTGCCTAAGATACAGATTTGATCATGCATTACAATGTGGGGGAAAGCAATCTCATTTTCATAAAAATCATTGTAGTGTACCAACTATCTCCACGACCTTTTAGGAGTTAGTTAACCTCTATGGAACTCAGTTTTCCCAGCTACAATCAAGTGAGTTAGATAAGCTAATTTCTAATAATTTCCAAAGGTATCGTCTCTTATTGATTTTTACAGTTTCGTATAATATAGGCCTATGTTAGATTTTATTAAGTTCTAAGAGTGAATTTCTGAGCCCGAAAGAGATCTAGAATTTCAGCGATAATATCAAAAGAAATCATCCAAATCATCCAATAAAAACGTAATTGAGCTTTGATAAATTATAAGGTATTTTGGCAAACTGAGATAACATTATTATATACATAGGAATGCGCATTCAGTATTATACACTTAAAAATGTTTACGTATAAAGAAGTAGGACTGATCAATGAAAAGGAGTTGCTTCACTAGGAGTAACAAGTGAGAGGAGAGAGGTGAGCAGTCAGCAAAATAACCATAATATTGAGCTGAAACGTTAATATAACTTCAGCTTCAGGGATAGAGCACATTAAATCACTTAAAATAAAAAGGCAAAGTCTCTGTTTGAACATGAGTCTATGAAGTTGTTGTACTGAGCAAGACGCTTTAAACAGTAACACTGTAAACCACAGTTGCCTGTCTGTGGGTCATTCAACAGCATACATGGTTATCACCGATTCAGGAGAATTGCCAACTCACCCCAGGTAAGAGTAGCCAGTGTCAAGAGCTCAGGGATAGAATCCTGACATACTATATATTCTGGAGAGTATGGATCTGTTTGAACGTCAGCATCCCGGTAATCAGTCTGGGTGCCCACAGTAGACTTTGAAGGGATGGGTAGGAACTTAGTAGAAGCAGGAGGAAAAGTATATGGTTCTGTCCTAAAAGGGGAAAATTCGTTTAAAAATTGAAACCTGATATGATCACTTAAAATATTATATAATCAAGTAGAAATAAATCTTTGAGCTTCACTGGTCCATATTGAAACCCTTTAAACATTGACAGGCACAAAGATATGAATCCATTATAACCAGAATTATGTGCTAAAATCTTGAGGGAATTGAATTGTTATTCTCACCTCTGCCAAGAAACAAAGTGGGTATAAGTACCTTGGTCTACTCACAAAAGTGCCTATTTATATCTGTGTGTCATTGGGTAAGGTTGTAGACTAGAGCTATAAAAGGTGGTTTCTAGAATGTTGTACAGCACTTCTCGGCCTGTTCAGAATTGCTACATTCCTTGATTTCTTTCTTCTTTTTCAGTTAGACACCAATCTCTATTTCCCTCCAGCAATACAGGGGCAGAGGGGAAAAAAAGAGGTGCTTTCTGTTGAAAGAAAGAAAAAAAAAAGAGAAAGGGAGAAAGAAAGGGAGGAAGGAAGGGAGAGAGGGAGGGAAGGAGGAAGACAGGCTCTTTCTGGATAGATGATTCAATAATTAATGCTGGGATCACTTGGTTCTTAAGTGGAAAATTACCTCATCTCTTGCACAAAAATTAATTCAGATTTTTTTAAAAAATTAATGGAAATATGAGACTATAAAAGTACTAACAGGAAGCTTAAGTAAATATTTATGTCATCTTTGAGTGAAGGGTTTTTTAAGCATGATACAAAAACCAGAAACGATAAAAGGAAATGATCAATATAACTGAAGGTAAGTTTAAACTTCTGTACCTCAAAATATCACAGACAAATTGAAAAGGTGAATGGCAAAACTGGAAACAGGTTTTATAACATATATGATAAAAAGTTAGACAGCCTTTCTATATAAAAAGTCCTTGTAAATCAGTAAGACAGTTGAACACCCCATAGAAAAATGGGTAAAAGACAATTCACAAAACAAAAAATAGAACTTCTAACAAACATATCTAAAAATAATGAAGATTAGTAGTAATAAAGGTAAATTAAAATAGCAAAATACCATTTTATGCTATTTTATCACACAAGTAAAGATTTATAAGGTTGAGAACACCTAGCATTGATGAAGTTGTGAAGAAACAGGCATTCTCATAAACTACTAATGGAAATACAAACAGGTACAACCTAACTGACAAGTAATTTACCAATGTATATCAAATCCTTAAAATACCCTTCACCCCAGCAATTGTACTCCTATGAATTTGCTCTAGGAAATAACTGGACAAGCGTACAAAGATACATATGCAAACATGTCCGCAAAGTCTCATTTATAAAAGTAAAAAATTAGAAACTTAAATGATCACCACAAACAGAAGAATTGTTAAAAAAAAATATGGCACGCCCACAATGGAATTTATGCACCTATTCAAATAATGTAATCTATAGTTATGAACATTAAAAAATGTCCAAGATTTATCGAAAAATAGAAAAAAGGATACCATTAAGTGGTATGTATAGTAAGATTTCATTTTTATGCTTTTAAAAACTATGTTTTTATGCATAGAAAGATGCCTAGATGGATATACAACAAAATAATAATAATATTAATAGTAATTATTTCTGGATAGTAGAATTACACAGAGAATTTTTTTTCATATTTATAGATTTCCAAATTTTCTAACTTTTTAAAAAATATACACATTTACTTTTAAAAGAAAAAACGGCCACTTTAATTTAAAAGAAAATTTTTTTCTAGTTGGTAGAAGAATTGGTTAAATTACATAAATAATAAATAACTAAAGATAATGGCAAAAACTAAGAGGTATATCCGTTTTGAAAAATAAAGGCAGGCCAAGCACAGTGGTTCACGCCTGTAACCCTAGCACTTTGGCAGGCTGAGGCAGGAGGATCACTTGAGGCCAGGAGTTCAAGACCAGCCTGAGCAATATAGCGAGCAAGATGCCATCTCTACAAAAATACAAAAATTAGCCAGCCCTGGTGACATGCACATGTTGTCCCAGCTACTGAGAAGGTTGAGGCAGGAGGATTACTTGAACCCAGGAGTTTGAGGCTACAGTGGGCTGTATTACGCCACTGTACTCTGGCCCGGGCAGCAGAGCAAGACCTTGTCTCAACAAGAAACAAAAACCAAGGAATGCTATTTTACTTCATGAGTTTGAATAAACAAATAAACCTAGGGAAAAGTGGACCATAATTGGCATTTATCTTGAGGACTATAGACATTTTATAACACAGGTATCTATGGTATCTATCATTAGAAATAACTATATTCTTTAAATGCATGCTTAAAAGCCCAGCCGTAAATAAATTTCTATTCAGAATTCTAAAACCTTAAAAAAGGTTTCTTTTCCTGACCATTTCATTAATATCTTGGATTTTTTTTCTCTTATAGAAATATTAAGTTATATTAACACAGAAAAGAGTATAGCAAAAATTGAATTTTTAAAGGAATACTCTACCTAACCTGCAATCTTGCCCTGAAATCGGAGCCTGGAGAATTGCACGTTTGTCCCAGATTCAGCCCTTGGCCCTTCCCTCCCTCTCATCGTGGTTCACACCTTTGTAGGGCACAGACCTTGTTTCCTTTATCTTTGTACACCACGCTGCCTGTGTAGATTAGATGATTATTAAATTATAAGATTCTAGCATTCAAAAAATATTTCACGACTAACTCATTTTCTGGATAAAATGTTGAAGAACTCTTGTCAAATAAGTATGTGTTGCAGAGAAGCACAAGAAGACATTTAATGCACTTCTCAACTTTTTTTTTTTTGGCCACAACTGCTGTGGTTTAAATATGTGTCTCTTCTAAATGTCACGTTTAAACTTAATCCCTACTGTGATGGTATTAAGAGGGGGGCATTTGGAACTTTAGGGAAGTGATTAAGTCATGAGCTCCAATCTTATGAATGGATTAGTGTCTTGCGAAAGGGCTGAAGGGAACTAGCTTAGGCCCTTTTTGCCCCTTCACCTTCCACCCTGTGAGGACACAATATTTGCTCCTTTTGACATAATAAGAAAGACCTCAGCAGTCACTGAATTGCAGCACTTTGATCTTGGACTTCCCAGCCTCCAGAACGCTGAGAAATAGATTTCTATTGTTTATAAATTACCCAATCTGTGACATTTTATAGCAGCACAAATGGACTAAGACAACACATAGTAAGAAATACATTTTATATCATAATCTATCATATACATATAAACATATGCATATATTTATCTGAAAGAAAAGTCATAAACAAAACCCCCTCAATATGCCTGAAGCTTTGGTTATCTTCTGTTTCTTTTTTTTAAAAGCTACCTATGACCCACTAGAAGATTTTATACCTCCCAATGGTTTGTGACCCACAGTTTGAAAAATATTTATTTAGAGAACTATCTTCTGAAAGCAAATGATAAATAAACTGAAAAGGAATTTTAATTAATGTTTACTTACTTCGTCACTGCATAAACAACATTCAGGGGCATCTGTTGATGAAATGGAAGGAAAGGTCTGGGAAGAAAAGGAAAACACAAATGTGTGGGACTTTCGCATTGAGTGTACTCCCGCTTCCTTGCAACTCTAACATTTGTCCCTTAAAATCAATGAGCTTGAATATCCCATATACCAGTGTTACTTAAACTTTGGTGTATACAATCACTGGGAGCTGGGGGATGGAGAAGTTCTGGTTTAAAATGCAAATTCCCAGATCTGACCCATGAGGTTCAATAGATACAGAATTGAGCCTATGAATCTGCATTCTTAAGCACTCCAACATTTTCTGTGCAGATGGTAAACAAGACACACTTTAAGAAACAGTACCCTATACCTGGGCTTCAGCTGGCCATTAGTTTTCAAATTCTCAAGTTCCCTGAGACATTCTAAAATTCCCAATGATTCAGTTTTAGGACTTCTTCCCCCGCACCCCCTGCCAACAAAGTCTAGAAATTGAGTATACTATAGTTAAGAATCGATATTTCTCTGAAAAAGTTAGCATTAGAAAATTTCCATATGGAGATTGCTCATAAATAATAACATGGATCAGAATTTACTTTCTCAAGGAAGCTTATGCAGATGTGGTATCAAGACTATTTTTCTAACTCAGGTAAGATCTATAGGGAAATCTCCACCTTATTTTAATTTGACCTGAGTTTATGATTACCAGATAACTATTAATCACAAATGAAATAAAATAAATCTTTTAACCATTTTATTTATTTGAATGTTAGTTTTGGCAACATTCAAATAAAGGAGCAAATGTTGCCCATTTGAACACTTTTAACAATCTTCCCTTTGGTATGACTTCATATCTCTGCTGTGTCTCATTCACTTCATTTGATGACTTCATTTTGTTTCTGAATACATATTCTTAGTTGCAATGAGTACCTCTAAAGTCAGGCAGGTTTAGTTGGAATCTTAGCTCTTCCACTTGCTAGCTTATATGACCTTGAGCAATCTATTTCTCCTCTCTTGGTCTCAGCTTCATTATTGGTAAAATGGGGATAATATATAGCCGATCCTACATTCTGTTGTAAAAATTAGATGATATGCATGTAAAGCACTTAAAATGAAGCCTGCACACCACAAGCACTTAAAAATGACAGCTGCTATTACTATTATAAAGAGGTTCTTTAATATCAGGGCCCAAATGTTCATTAGTAATTACTTTCTACCTGTCAAAGTATTTATAGCGATTCTTTCCAGTAACTTCAGGATCTTCATAAACTTCTTTAGGCATCTGAAAACTGTGAGTTCTAAAATGAAGAAGAAAAACATTATTCAAGTTTAATATTTTTCCACATATAATTTCTATTTAATATTTCTATGTCTATAAAGTAGGAGATATACAGAGTATCTCATACTGAGACCAAAGTCTTCTATAACATGCATTTGACTGTCCTACATCTTAGACTAGATATAATTCTTCCCCTAAACCAGTAAACCAGGACCTAGAAAGAGGAAGAAAAAATTGAAAAAAGAGTAGATTTATGAAATCCCTCATACAAAAATACCCATTTTTAGTTAAAAGCACATAAGAATAACAAAGTTTGAAAAGATAATTTTTTATGTCTAGGCTGAAAGACATCATTATTTTTTAATTTACTAAATGTGAACTTATAAGCAATTAAAAGAATAAAGAATTTAAAAGACTTATATTTGAAGGTGCATTGGCTACAAGTCTCCAAAAAATATTTTAGATACTAGCAGAAAAGAACACTTGCAATTTCTAAGATGGATCAAAGGAACAAAAAACTCAGTCACCCCTACTTTTGGCGGCAAGTTGTCATTTAACTTACATATTCATATCAACCTGAGAACAGTTACTAACCAATACACCTATAACCAGTGCTCTTTAATCAGGCTCATTATGGTCAAAGAGGTTTAGAGAGAGAATTTGGCCTAGGTATAACATCACAACTGTACCGTTTTAAATTGTGCAGAGTAAATAAACAAAAATTTTTAAAAAGGAAAACCTGTTCATTAAAAACATGAGTATCTTAAGGAGCTGCGGCCACCTAACACTTACACAGCAAACGGCCAGAGGGCTTCCTTGTGTTTCTCCTCATGTCCCTTCCATTCCCGACTGATAAACCGTGGGACAGGATCTGACTTGCTCCAATATAGAGAATATCTTGGATAATGGATCAGGTTGCTGAACATGGTTCTAAACCTAGGAACTTTTTTCTAATGTTAGGAAAGGGAGTTAGGGAGAAAAAGGACAAAATTATACCATCAGATTTTCCAAAGCATTTTAATCATATTGTAAATTTTTTTAAAAGGTACAAAATAATGTACATAGCATAGAAAGAGTGGCTAGTAATACATGCATAGAATATCTCTAAATGGATGCCCAAGAAATTGATGACAATGGTTTATGTTTATATGGAGGGGGTTAGGGCTAGAAATTTACTTCATACTATACTTTTGTATTACTTGAGTTCTTTTAACACAGGAATATATTACTTTTCTTATTAAAATAAATTAGTTATGGGTCCTTTGTTCATTATTAGTTCATTAATCCTCACAACGAGCCACAAGTATTAGGATACTTTGCCCCCTAGTAATCATGGCAAAGTAATTTGTGCAGAACCGAAAATCTGGTGGAGATTTGGTGATTGGTCAACATGATTGATGCAGTTAGCCAAACTAGATGGCTCAGGTTCATTAGGTAGCCTTAATCCATGAATTAGACATACCAGTCTGCTTTGAATCAGGGTGGCTTGGATATTTGCCTGTGTGTGGTCTTTCTCACTTGACACAATAAACAATGGATCTGCAAAACAAACAATAAAGTAGCATAAGGAATAGAACTACTCTTAGGCTGAGAAAAATGACAAAGCAAGGTAACTGGAAAACAAATTAGCAGCTCATGCTCTGTTGTGCACGTGGCCCTATTACTCTACCACATCTACCAGTGAGAGTTCGTGGGATATATTTTTTTTCTGTGTATTTCAAGTCAGCTTATGGAATTGGAATGCAGAAAGAAAGCCTAGCATACTCTCAAGTACCATACCCTAAACACACTCTCTTCTCTCCTACAATCAAAACTCCTTCTGGGTCTGGGTAGCCCAAGAAATGCTTCAAGAGGAGAGACCTTGTACGTAAGAACTATGTCCATTTGCAAGTGAAAGGAGCAATAAATTCTGATACTATCTCCCATATTTGGCGCACTAGGAAAATGCAAACAGCATGACACCTCAGAATTGGTGGACATGGTAAGAAAATGTCATTCTTTAATAAGTGATAAGTAAGATTGGCTGTCTTCAGAATTCACCCCTGAAGTTTATAAACATGATGGGACTAAGTTATTTCTCCAAAATTCTAAAAAATCTTAACCTGCTATTATAATCTTATACCTGCTTCTCAGGTATATCTTCAAAGTGATAAAGAGTATTCATGATTGATTATACTGTACCATCCCTTAAAATCAACCAATTTGACATTAAACTCACTAGCAGACTTGGTTTCCCAAGTAGACTTATCTCTGGGGAAAAAAATACTCTGACCAGCTACTCTTGATGACTTGGTAACATATATTTCTCCATAAGAATTAGTAAATTGGTATTGTGGTTTAGAAATAAGTCACTTTTAAACATCAGTTTTAACTTACTACTATGAAATTTTATTGGGCCTACAGTAACTTACTCACACTTGGTTAGGTCTTTATATACTTAGAAGGTATATGTGCCCAGGAATTGTCCTGGCAATGTGGCTCAGTTTAGCTTTTGACTTAGAGATAATGGCATCCATTTGACATCATTCCTTTCCCCAAAATATGTAGTATAAAAGTATTTACTAAGTTTTATTTATGCAAAGAAACTTTTTTCCCCACACAAAATGAGGTTTCATGACATTGTCAACTCAGAACTGATTTACTGACAGTTAAATTTTAGGACCTGAGTCCAAAGACCATCCATAACTCTTTCTGACGTATAGTACCCTTTATTTGTCAACTGCAGATTCTTCTGCAGGGTTGCATTTTGAGTTCTTTTGTGTATTTAATTCTAAGGCCCCAGTTTAATATATTTTTTTCCTTAGAGTAATCTATAAAATATGTAAAGGGGCAGGAGAGAGGTGGGACAGGGCAGAAATGTGTCTGGTTGCCAACATTCATATACTAGACCTTGATTTCAGGATCTATATTTCACTAAGGAATCCTTACTTTCCTTTTTGCAGCAAAACGTTAAAATTTTTTGAGAGCAATGATTCTTAACAGTTGGTTAGTAGAAAAAATATAAGGAAAAGCAGCAATCTTGTAGAAAAGGGCATTTTTAGGCCAGGTGTGATGGCTCATGCCTGTAATCATAGCACTTTGGGTGCAAACACCACAGAGTATACTTTCACAAATCTACAGAGCACAGCCCACTACACACCTAGGCTATATGGTATAGCCTATTGCTCCTAGGCTACAAACCTGGACAGCATGGTACTGTGCTGAATACTGTAAGCAATTATAATACAATGATATTTGTGGATCTAAACATAGTAAAAGTAATGCATTGTGCCACAATGTTAAGATGGCTACAACTTCAGTAGGCCATAGGAATTTTTCAACTTAATCTTATGGGACCACTCACTATTGTATACACAGTTGGTCATTGATCAAAACAACATGATTTAGGGCTTGACCATGTACACAGACAGGCTAGAGTTGCAATATAAAATACAGGATGCCTACTTTAATTTAAATTTCTGTCTTTTTTCTTGAAGCTTCCTACAAGAGGCTTGGCTATATTATTAATCTTTATCAAAAAGTTATGGCCCTGGCCGGGCGCAGTGGCTCACGCCTGTAATCCTAGCACTCTGGGAGGCGGAGGTGGGTGGATTGCTCAAGGTCAGGAGTTCGAAACCAGCCTGAACAAGAGCGAGACCCCGTCTCTACTAAAAATAGAAAGAAATTAATCGGCCAACTAAAAATATATAGAAAAAATTAGCCGGGCATGGTGGCGCATGCCTGTAGTCCCAGCTACTCGGGTAGCTGAGGCAGGAGGATTGCTTGAGCCCAGGAGTTTGAGGTTGCTGTGAGCTAGGCTGACACCACGGCACTCTAGCCC
>CAUYRT010106822.1:0-17478 GCA_963574885.1 Lepilemur ruficaudatus
GTGATGGAGCGTGCCTGTAGTCCCAGCTACTCAGGAGGCTGAGGCAGGAGGATCGCTTGAAACCAGGAGTTTGAGGTTGCTGTGAGCTAAGCTGACGCCACGGCACTCTAGCCCGGGCAACAGAGTGAGACTCTGTCTCAAGAAAAAAAAAAAAAAAAAAAAAAAAAAAAAAAAAAAAGATGGCATGGTTTTTGCAATCACAGACCTTGTAGTTGAGTGGGAAACATAGACCAATAAATACCACTGAACTCTGAGTTTGTGCTCTTATTTTATCCTAATTCTATCTCTACCTTAGCATCTACTGTATTTTATAGAAATTATATCATTATGTTCTTGTCTCTGCCACTGAACTATAAGCACCTAGAGGACATAGATCTCCTTTACTCATCTTTGTAATTTTAAGACATAGTACAGTGATTCAAACGTAGAATGATTTAATAAATAATCATTCAGCTGTTTCTTAGATTGAGAGAATTGAGAATTTAGCCAGCTAACGCCTTCTACAGTGAGTGACTGTCAGAAATGGCACTGGAGGCTGCCTACTTTCCCCTCCATGGCCCCATCCCTGTGAACAGCTGCACCATACTCACTGCAGAGCTTGGACTTTGGAATCAGGAAAGGATGATCCAAATCCTAGTACTTCCACTTATTAATATGTGGGCTTTGGATAAGTCGTGCAACCTCTCTTAACCTTCCTTTTGTCTACATATGTGAAACTGAGATAATTCCAACTTCCTGGGACTGATTCCGTGATTACCGAGATAAGGTATGTCAAGATCCTGGCACATGGCCATCCTTCAATAAACGTCACGTACTCTTCCATTCTTTCCTTGCTTCTAGGCCCAAACCAAGTTCCTGGTGATGTGACCAGGCTTGGCCTAGGTAAATGAATTTGATTCCTGGGAACAGCCTCATACAAACTGTGACTGAGGCTATGATGTTATCGGGTGGCCCCAGGTTACAGATTTGAGAAACCCAAGCGCCTAAAATTGCCATCCCAGTGTCAAAGAAAGGGAAAACTAAGTGGATTTTCCAATGGTAAATTTAATAGCCTTCATCAAAATTGATCAGATTTCAGTAAGGGTGTATAATGACACATTATAATTCATTCTTGCTACCTGAGTGGTAATTTGGCAGGAAATGGCAATAAAAGAACATTTTAGATTTCTTAACTCAAGAAGTGGGGTAATATAGAAAAAATATTAAGTGAGAATTATCTAAGCCTTTGTGGAACTCTTTCTAAAAATCATGGCTACAAAGCAACGTGGCTGTTTGCATAGTGAAGAACATAACAGAACTCCCACATCCACATGAATCTAATTCCCTCCAAACTAGTAGTTTTGGAGGTTGAAGACTCCCTCCAGTGATGCAGCCATTGTTCAAAGCAATTCTGAAACACCTCCCTTGGAACTATTTCTAAAACCAATTTACAGGCCACAAGAAGAAAATCTTATAACCTCTTAGTCATGCTTTGCTTTTCACCAAAGAGGTTCCTAGCTTGGTAACCTACCATTCACCAAACTTGGTTCCCACACTTTTGGGTTTTTTAAAAATCAAATGATGATATTCCCCTATTCCTCTGCTGAGGATATTCAAATACCATGCCTTCCAAGTTATGACAATGCCAAAGCAGGAATGCAGAAAATAGCTGGAATAGTGACAGTGTTTTTGGAGAAAGCATATGGCTTTCCAAGGCAAATGCTTTGAAGGAGTAGAAATCATTTGGATGTGTAAATTCTAGTTTGCTATAAATCTTATTACTTTATGCCTTATATGAATAATATCAGAAAGACTTAGATAAGCCATCATTAGTATGCAATGTAGGGGAAGATTGATGCCTTATGCCTACAAACTCAAGTTTTGAGGTCCTTATCATGAAAGGACATTCTTCTGGTACTCTTGTCACCCTGACCCAATGGTGACATTTCATATTATTAATACGTATGAATCCAAGATTTATAAAAAGTATATCTTGGATTCATTCAGCACTTTCCTTTGTCTCTTTAAAACTCACAGAGCATGTTAATCAAAACCAGTTTTCAGAGAATAATGCAAAAAAGATGTAGCTTGTTAGTGCTCAGAATGCCTTAGTTTTTGTGAGTGGGCTGTTGAAAGAGGATTACAGAGAAGGCACCTAGTAATGTTCAAATATTATGACAATGGAAGAGAAAGCCTAACTTCTTGGTTTCATTTCTTTTGTTCTATTAGATATAGTAAATATAGTAACTTGCCTTATTTTTAATGAAGATATTTATTTAATGTATACACTCAATTGGTCTTATTCATTATCCCTCATACGTTAGCATCATTGTTACCTATTACTAGTAAGTAAACATCACTTACTGTATACTCTCAGCTGTTGCTCTATATTATGAACTAGGAAAGGTGGGTTTGGGTAGTGCCTCATAAAGGTAAGCAAAGATGCTTACCAGTGGTGACTGTGATGATCAATTCCTTAAAACAGTGTTGGTTAATCTGCATAGTAGGGATCAGGAAACCAATAAATTATTTTCTACTGGGTTTCTAACACATGCTTAGCAGTAGGCGGCACAGAAAGACGACCAAAGTCAGCTCCGATCCTGAAAGAGGTTGTCACAGTCCAGTTAGAAAGTCAGGACCGAGTCTCAGTGCTTAGAGAGCAGCACAGGTTACACACAGTTAAACTCTAAAAGATGCTGCAAACCACAGAGCCTGGGCCCAGAGAAGAGGGAGTTTAAGAGGCTTGCTGAGGCAGAGAGGCATCCTGGGGTAGGCTCAGACAGCACTTGGCGGGCCTGGCAGCCACTGCGAGACTCGCTAGGTGGAAGGAAGAAGAGAGGGTGTTCCAGAAGGAAATGAAATGTGATCAAAGGCACAGAAGTAGGAATGGACATAATTTTATTTAGAGTGAGGAAGTATGAAACACAGGATTGTCATCAAACATTTTTACCTGTTAGGGATCAGTGCATTCACAAATTTTACGGCCAGCAGTAGGGGTCACCTAGGGCTGCCAGGTGGAACTCTATTACAAGCAGTATGTTTCAGATATTAATGTTTATTTTGGCTAAGTTTGCACCTTTTATATACAATCTCAAGAACCTTGAGCTTTGTAGAAATCTTTTCTAAGTTTCTGAATTTGGGTAATGCAGGTTAAAATAAAGTTGCCTTAGCTGTACCCTTCATACTTTCTTGGCCTGCAAATGAAGCAGTTTTCCTGATGCTGGGTTGTATGGAAAAGAAACCCAGGAGTATTTTAGTTGTCACCTACTCAAGTGCTTTTTAATTTTTTTTTTTTTTTAAAAGAAACAAAACATTAAGCCCCTGCTTTGGGCACTGACTAAACTAACATCTGCTCTAGCAGCCACAGTAACAGCAAAGGAATGCTAGCTATGTATCGCTTGTGGCACTGGCTCTTTTCTTGAAGAGAAATAAATTAAGCTGCTGACTTTTGAATTTCCTCGGTGTCCTAATGAATAGGTAAGAAGATGGTTGCTTTGCAAAAGGAAAGGTGTTTATATATCCTTAGGGAGCATAGAGGGAAGAGTTTGATTGCTTTTCGGGAGCATAAAAACAATGTAAATCATGTCAGTCCCAAATACTATCTTGATTAGAAAATACATGTAAGGACCCTGGGACTACTTGTGATCTAGTAATGTGACTATAAACTGGCGATGACGACAATGTGATCTGGGTCAGGGTGGATCTCCGCCCATTCTGGAATAGCCTAGCCCACTGATTTTGCCAATTTGGGACAACTTGGCAAAACTTGGCTAAATCTTGTGTACCTAGGGCATACACTTTCTCTCCAGTTCTTATTCACAGACTAGGAATTCTCGTTTTACAAATAATGTATGTAAGCCTGATTATGTGATATCCAGGCACCCCGAAGCTTAAACCATCAAATTAGAAAGCGGAAGGGGGGGGGTATCTAGATTGAAAAACCCACGTGTAATATGAAGAAGTGAGAGACCAGAAAAAGTATAACCATAAACAACAAAAACAACAACCAAAAAAACTCCTCAAAACAGTGATCAGAGACCACAGTAGGACACACAGCCTTGCAAATTGAGGATTTCATAGTAATTTGGAAAATTTTAGTTGGTGATATGAATGAAGGAGAGAAACTTGTAAACATTGTACAATATTTTATAACATCCATTTTGTGTACAGAGGCTTTCCTAAGAAGAAAGACTTAGGAGTAGATGAGGGGTAAACTCAGTTGGATGTGTTTCTTAGTTCTCATGGTCAATGGTTTGACTCCAGCACTGCCTAAACCTGTGACAACATTGAGTTTAGCTCATCTTCCTAGCCAGGCTGACCAGCAACAACACAGTGTTCCTTGGGGACATGTCTATTTCTCTTACTGTCCTTCTCTATGCCCAACTAATAGTTTTCTTTGTTACCTCTCTCTCTTGTTTTCTATACTGTTCTTACTGTATTATTTTTGTCCTATTTTTTGGAGGAGTTTACTCTGTCGTTCTTCTCTAACCTCCTGAGTTCTATGCTTGGCTAATTGACTTATAAGTTTTATTCTTTTCTAATATAAGCACTTAAGACTACAAATTTTCCTCTAAGAACCACTTTAGCTGCATTTCAACTTTCGGTATGTGGCATCTTCATAACTGATCAGTTCTAAGTATTTTCTAATTTATGTTATGATTTTACTTTGACTCAAAAGATTTGAAATTTCAAAATATATGAGATTTTCAAAACTTATTGGTAATTTGATTAGCTATTTGGTTTTAATTTTTCTTTCTTTCCTTCCTTCCTTCCATCCTTTATTCATTCTTTCTTTGTTTCAGAATATGGTCTATAGGATATCAATTTTTTGAAATTTGTTGAGACTTGGCTTATGGCTTAGTACATGACTATTTTTTTTTTTTTATAAAAGTATAAAAATGTGCTTGAAAAGGAATAGATATTCTCTATTGGATGCAGATTTCCTATAAATGGTAAGCCATTCCCTGAAGGGGAAAGACTAGAGTTCTTATTTTCTGCTGTGAATGGAGGTGGGTGGTGGAGAGGAAGTGACTAATTAGTTTTGTCCAGCATATGTTTCATTATCTTTACTTTTGGTACAATATAGACAATTATAAAATACTTCACTGAATTTCAATGAATTTCAGATGCATCCATTGTAGAATGGCTCATTATGTTAGCTATTAGGGAAAAATACTGCCTATTAAATCACGTTACATTACTGATGATCTGAAACATCTCCATTTTAGAGATGTTAAAATGTGAAAACGTGTGTCTTAGAATTGATGAAATATGATATTTTTATCATTAATCCTATAATTGTATAATCCTCCATTTTATGCAACCAACAATTTTTGGACCCTATTTATGATGGAGACTTACTGTGTATCCACTAGATTATGTTTAATTGCATTATTCCATTCATTTACATTAGATCTTTTGGCTGCTTGATCTATTAGTTACTGAGAGAACTATATGTAAATCTCCTCTTGTGATGGTGGATTTATCAATTTCTCTTTGCAGTTCTCTCAATTTGTGCTTTATATATGCTAACGATATGTCATTAAGTCCAGATTAGAATTATAAAGCCTTCTAGGTTAACTGTTCCTTTCAACATTATGTAATGGTCACCTTTATACCAATAATGCTTTTTTTTTTGCCAAAAAGTTAATTTTATCCAGTATTAATAGAGCAACACTTGCTTTCTTTTGGTATTTGTGTAATACAACTTTTCATTTTTTTTGGTTCTTTTGAGACAGTCTCACTCTGTTGCCCGGGCTAGAGTGCCTAGCTCACAGCAACCTCAAACTCCTGGGCCCAAGCAATCCTGCCTCAGCTTCCTGAGTAGCTGGGACTATAGGCATGCACCACCATGCGTGGCTAATTTTTTCTATATATTTTTAGTTGGCCAATTAATTTCTTTCTGTTTTTAGTAGAGACAGGGCCTTGCTCTTGCTCAGGCTGGTTTCAAGCTCCTGACCTTGAGCGATCCTCCTGCCTTGACCTCCCAGAGTGTTAGGATTACAGGCACGAGCCACCACGCCCAGCCCAATGTAACTTTTCTCATACTTTTATTTTCAACCTTTCTATGCCCTTATACTTTATTGAATGAATGTTTTATTGTAAATAGCACATAGCTGGAAATTAAAAAAAACACAATCTGTCAATCTTTGTCTTTTAACTGCTGAGTTTGGTCTATTACATTTATTTTGCTTATAAATTATTTTGACTTAACTTTTATTTCTACCATCTTACTACATGCTTACCTCAGAGTTTTCTGAAGCTTAGATTCAAAAAAATATATATTTTTTTCTATTTACTCTCAAAACAGGGAAATTTCAAAACTTAGGGCAAACTTTAAAAGAATACTTAGAGACAAAAATATTGAAAGTCAATTGCTCAAATATCCAAGAAAAACAAACTAGCATGAATCCTCCAAAACATATTTTAAAAGATATTTTTATGTATAAAAGGGTTATCAAAATAGAGATGTTGGCAAACCACTTTTATTTCAGTTCATGAACAATATTTGAGATCTCATTTCTGCATTCTGATATTCCTGTGGTCTTTTGCCCTTTCTAACAACAGTTCATGAAACCACAGGCAATCTTGTTAAAATACTACTAATAAAAAATAGCAGGACACTGTAAAAAATACCTTGAATTATGTACGGCTCTACTGAGACTGGTTAATAAATAGAGGAGAATGATTTGTGATTGGTATATCAATTGTTTGTAATTTAAAGGGTGTGTTTTGAGGTTACTTGAAAATAGACTATTCTCAGGAGGAGTTTTAAGCACTCTGGTCTGAAATATGATCTCACTTGTACTAGGTGGCGGTTGGCCAATCTGAATTGCACCAAGAGAAACTGTCTCCAGTATCACCAACAAAGGTCTCTCACATTTATTTTCAAAATGTAAAAGCCAAACTCATCTGTTACACTGTATAGGACTGATAATATTTACCTTACTCCTTTACTAACATCCCTTTAGGTCTACAGTCACGGACTCTCAACGTTGGAAAGCGTCTGGAAGCTTTTCTCCTCCAATTGCCTATCTGATACATGAATGGCATTGATATAATTCTGCCAAGTTGTCACGTTGCCTGTGCTTAAATATAGTCATAATAGGGAGCTCATTCCCAACTGAAGCAGGCAATTAGAAGGATGTTTTTAAAAACTGAGCCAGAAACTGTGTTTCTCAGACTGTTCTACCCTTAGATCTATACAATAAATAATTCATAAAATTAAGACTCTACAGGTACAGATGACCTGTTTCAGAACAGCTCTTGGAATATTGTCTCTGTGCTAAATATGTCTCTACGCTAAAGAGTCCTAATTTTATATTCTACATAACTTATCATATCTGGCAATATTTTTCCCATTCAGTTTCTCTAGGCTCTCCCTTGAAATGTCCTTGGTACTGAACACAATACTCGAATGAAGATTTTATCTTTACCATGTTGAGAGGTCCCATCACCTCCTTATTTTCAGATACCATGCTTCTGTTAATACAACTGGAAGTCAGAGTCTTTGGAAACCATATCACCATGTAAATTCTTATAGAGACTATGACACCAGTGCAGGAAAACTAACACTGGGCATCTGCTGTGTACCAGGTCCATGCCAGCTATTCCAAGTATATTATTATCTCAGTCTAAAGTCACACACTTAGTAAGTAGCAGAAGCAGGATTTTAGCCACATTGATCTGATCCTGAAGTCCATGCTTGTTCCCACTTTTCCTTTCTAACTAAGTATTTCCCCTGTGTTTTGCTAAGCCACATATTTCAATGGGCATCACCTATAATTACTGCAATAACAAAGTCATAAATGGCCATCCTTTTTCAAGGGCTGAGTATAAAGCTTTAATGATTCACATGTTGCCCTAGTGCTGTGGATTGGTCACTCTAGGTACTAAGTTCCTTTAGTCCAAATAATGAAAAAGTAAACTAGAGTCTATTTCTTTTCCAAATGACCAGATTTATAAATCAGTGACATCTAAATTAATGCCATTTTGTTTTAGTTAGTATATTGAAGCATACACATGCTGGATTAATCTTCCTAAAATGATGCGTTGTGCTTGTTTTGAATGGCCTTTCAATGGCCAAACTCCATATTCTGTCATTCAACCCTCTTCAAAGTCAGTGTCCAAGTGTCCTCTGTCCCCTCCAATCCATCCTTGCCTTACTCTTCCAGGTTATGTGACACTGAAAGAGTAAGGAGGGGCGAGGAAGTGGAATAATGTTGTTGGGGTGAAGGAACCTATAGGGGAGAGAAAGTCAGGGTGTGGTCCCTGGTCCTGCCCTCTTGAACGGGTTGTTTGGAAGGGCCTTGTCTTCTTCAAAGCTTGTTTCCTGGTATTCAGAAACAGTCTTGGCTGAGTCTTGTTGGGGAAAAGACACTCATGGGGATAGAGTTTTTAGGTTGAGCTAATCGTGAGCTACCCACATGTTATAAATAAATTTCTAGAATGATTTGTACAGCTCCCCTTTATAGGAAGGGGTGAAAAGCCTTCTTGGGTCACTGGGAAGTAATCCACTAGGTTCATTAAGTGGACACTGCTTAGAGTGTGCTATGCTTGTGTCAATTGACTTATCTAAAGGCTCATGAATCTTTGGAACACATGGAGACTTTCTGGGTATCTTTGTGACATTTGCCTTTTATACCCCAAACTAGACAGTATTTACCTCTTGGAGTATATATATCCTGCCTTGGCAAGGATGTTGTAGGCCTCTGGAGGGCAAGGACTGGCTAGTCTATGAGTCCCTAACACTTTGCCTGCAGTACTGGTTTAATGCACATCGATCCTGATCATTATGGTGTCTTTGGCTTCATTTGCCACCAGCAGCCCCTCCCTGGCCCTCTTTCCTCAAAGGGAAAGTCCATGTGCTTATAGCTGCTGGTATGAATTATCTGTCCCAAAGACAGCTACCTATTTTGATTGATGGACTGTTTGCTGACCTTGGAAAGGAAATAGAAGGAAAAAAGTCCTCTCTGATTTCTACTTTCTCTGAAGAGTGCACAGTAATTTTTTATTATGTTGGAAGGTGAGATTGCCACTCAGCACAGGCTACTGGATTCACTCCCTACCAGGCTGGTGAAATTCAAGCGATTTTGGCAAGAGCAGCTACGCCAGCTGTCTGTTTACCTAGAGAGCTGTATGACTACAAAACCAGGCTGGATTTGTATTTTCCTATTACTTTAAAGCAATTGGTGACAGAGTTGAACTGACTTAGAAAACAGACCCAGGACGTTGCCTAGGGCAGAACTCTCCAGACAGGGCTGGGGTGGTCGCTGCCCTCCTCTGCAGCCTCTTACCTACAGCCACCGCGGCCTCCATCTCTGGGCTCCAGCACATCACCTCCTGAGCTTGCCCTCACCAAGGCAGACTGCTCAGCCGTGGCTGGCACTGCCCAGATTAGTCAAACTGCTGTAGTCTAAGTTTCTGGTATTCCAGGGTGAGCTCAGGCCATGCCAATGTTCCCTGAATCACAGCTTTTCTGTAGTGACCTAGATTCTATCAGTCTCTATAATGTCTGTCTAGATTCCAGCCTTGTGCTTCAGACCCTCACAGACTAGGGAGTCTGCCCTGAATCTCAATCCAGTTGAGTGGGCTATTTCTAGACCTTTCCTCCAGGTCTGCATCCCTGGTAGGAGTTTGGTCCTAGTGGAGCTGGTGCTCTTATAAAGAGGTCTTTGACTTTTCCCTTCTTGGGAATGCTGGTCATAGTTGTTCACCTGGCAGATTTGTGTCCCTTAAATCATGCTCAAGCTTCTTGTTTATGAAGGTTGAATTGCTGGCCATCCTCTTTGGAAGCCTACCCTCCAATCAGCCCAGAGCCCCCTGTTCTAATCTTACCTCCTTCTGGCTCCCTTCCTCTCCTACCAGCAGGTACTATCATGGTCTCAGTATGATCCTTGGCTGAATCATTCATTCATTCACTCAACCATCAGTAATTTGCTGAGTAACTACTATGTGCACACATTGTGCCAATGCTGGGTTGCAATGGTGAATAAGACATAGTCTGTTTTTCTTCAGGAAGTAGATGGGATATACTGTGTGTGAGAGACAACTCTCTTTCCAATGTCTGTGTTTTCTTTACGGCAGTCTCCAGTTGTTTCCAAAGTTCTGACCTACCTCTGTATGGCACCTGGAGGCCCACCTTCTGGTGAGACACCAGGAGCCATGAAATATTAAAAACAATACTGATGCTAATTGGCCTTTTCCTCCTGAAACAATGAGTAACAAGTCTGTGGCTCATCAGGCCTTTGTGTCAGAGCAGAAAATGAAGAGACAACTTGGAATATGGAAAGGAGGAATTTGGAGAGAAAATTCTGCAGTCTTTATCTGGCAATGCAAATAAGAGATGGTCCCTAGAATGGTCATATTGGGCTAAAATTATTCTTTTAGGCAAATTCTTATCTTTATATCAGAAAAAAGGGCCCAAAAGAAGGAACATATAGAATGGGTTTTGAATTTAAAATCTTAGGATTCTTGAATGCATGGGATTGTGAGTGAATCAAAAGAATAACTCATTTTTCTTAAATGGGTTTTAATTATGGTTTCATTTCTTTTTAAACTTTGGGGGACAACTTAGTGTTAGGTAAGTATAATGATAAGAATCCTGTGTGTGGCCGGGCGCGGTGGCTCACGCCTGTAATCCTAGCGCTCTGGGAGGCCAAGGCAGGCAGATAGCTCAAGGTCAGGAGTTTGAAACCAGCCTGAGCAAGAGCGAGACCCCGTCTCTACTATAAATAGAAAGAAATTAATTGGCCAACTAAAGATACAGAAAAAAAAAAATTAGCCGGGCATGGTGGCGCATGCCTGTAGTCCCAGCTAATCGGGAGGCTGAGGCAGAAGGATTGCTTGAGCCCAGGAGTCTGAGGTTGCTGTGAGCTAGGCTGACGCCATGGCACTCACTCTAGCCCGGGCAGCAGAGTGAGACTCTGTCTCAAAAAAAAAAAAAAAAAAAAAAAAAGAATCCTGTGTGTTTAAGATTTATTTGGCAAGTTTATTAAGATGCAAAAGAGTTTTTCAACCATAGCACTATTGACATTTGGATCATATAATTCTCTGTAGTGGAGGGGCAGTTGTCCTGTGCACGGTAGGTCTCTCTCTGTCTCTGTCTTTCTCTCTCTCTTTCTTTCTTGAAACAAATATTTATAGAAAAATACCACTAGTTTTGGGGGAAAAGTCTGAATTCATGAAAATCTAAAGGATAAAATGGTTAAAAATCCCTGGAACATGGCACTATGTTCATCCCCACAGAAATCAAGCTGTACTCCAAACCACAGTGAGTTGTGGCCACTTCTGGGGACAATGAAGGATCCAGTCTGCAGTGCAACCTTTCCTGAGGTTGCAGATCTCATTTACGTGAAATGTGCCTGCTCTGATGAAATGCTTCCAAATATGCTCGGCATGACAGAATGATTTAGTGATAATAGGGATTTTCTATGTCATAATAATGCATCGACTTTCATAAATACTTGTTTTAATTCATGGGTCTAAGTAGTCTAAATATTACCCTTATGTGACTATTTACTTGATTCATTTATTGAAAAAAACTTTTTTCAAAAGTAGCAAAGAGTCAGACTGCAACTCAACTTTGTTTTGACTTATCACCGGATCTGATTTACTGGTGTTTTTTTCTGCTACTTATCCTGCAGGCAACATCTTCAAAGTTTTTTCCAGCTTGTTCCTAAAATCCAGGCTTATCATGGATTCAAAAGAGAGCATGCTTCTTAATCAGGGGGAAATAGCCTGTCTATTAGGCACAGGACATATATAACAAATCTTTAAATGGGACAGGGCATTAGACTTCTACTTGGCAAGGAAAGAGAATGAGGGCAATGAACTAATAAACAGCTGTCACTGCTTGACAGACTATGATGTATCTCGAGCCCCTTATATATGTTACCACTAATCTCTACTACAGCCATACAAGACAGGTTCTGAGACAGGATCAAGGTTAACTTGCCCAAGATCATCCTACGAAATGATCTTGGAGGGGCTGGGATGTGAAATTAGGCTTTTTGACTCAATATGCTGCATTCTTAATTACTCTTTGTATGCTACAATTATAGGGCAGTTGCTCTTGCTTTGATGCCTCAGGTCTGGGTTTGTTGAATTTTTATTTTCATTTGAAAGAATTTTTCTGAACAGTAACATGACGTCGGTCTTCTCAACTTTATTAAACCTTGCTGCTGTTTGTAGTCAGACTGTTTTCCATATAAATTAGGGGGAAAAGACACAGCTCTCCATTTATTTAGTGTTGATTTTAGAACCTTATGTCTAAATTTAGGTCTCTTTCTTTTCTTTAAAAATTTTGATTATTATAACGTGCTAACCAAAGCAAATCATATCCTGATCAGAGTTAACAGGGCAGGCATCAGCTGGGTCTCACTGCCACTTACTGGGTGATCAAGATCAAGGGTGTGAAATGTACATCTTAGGAGGGTAGCTGCCAACTTGAGAAACGGCCACAAATCAAAAGGCACCAGAAACTGATGCAAAATGGGAAGAAAAGAAAAAAAACAAGTCACATTTCTGGGACAAACTATGAACAAACTATGCTCAGAGACATATCTAGCCCTTGCTCAGGCTGGTTTCTCTTTAGGACATGGCCTCTTCCTACATCTTCATGTGTAATTATCATTTTTCAAATCACCACTCAGGTATTATCTCCTCCAGGCTCTCTTGACTCTTCTTGGCTTCACTCATCCTTCCCCTCTCTGAAATCCCATGGCATTTGTACTTGACTGAAACAACCTTGTTCTTTATCATATATTCTTTTACATGCTTGTTGGACTCTTTCTCCAACTGGATTGTAAGCTCCTTAAGGAACTTGAAAGCCAGTAGGCGTTCAAGAAATACTTGAATGATTCCCTGATTTTTGTATACTTTGGGTGGGAAATAATAGAATGTTAAAGTATTTATCTAAAAGGAGGCAATCTTCATGAAAAGTTCTTTAGGGTTCTAAAATTTGCTTGCTTTATTCTCAAAAGGACAAACCTCTTTTCAATACTTCCCTTAAAGAAGCACCAGATTAGTGATTTTCTCAACCTTTGGCTAGTGGCTGGGGAAGAAAAGGGAGGCCAGTAAAGAATACAGAAGTGGGTGTATTTCAATGTGCTGGTGAGAGAGGACTCTGGATGTCTAACCATTTTCTATAGTCATGGAGCTCAACAAAGTTTACCATTTGTATAGGAATCTTTTAGCTCTTGGATGGAAAAATCTCTTTCCCGTAAAACTTCATGGAATTTATACTTCTGGCTGGGGCAGCAGTTATTCATTGCAGATCTTGAAAACTTGTGACACTGTTGTCCAAATGGGCACCAAATAAGGTGAGAAAAGAAAAGTCTCAACTACATATTTTAAAATTATTTTTGGTTCCAGGTGATGGACTGGGCAGGCTGTGACTGGCACTGACAGGACTAACCCTTTACTCAGACCCAGGGGACCACTTCTGATCTAAAAACCTTGTCCTCAAACCAGCTGCCCAAGACACAAGTGCAAGTCCAAGACCTGACTTCACATTCTGGATGACCACGCGTTCCACCTGCATCTCTATTTTGCCCAGTGATCGTTTCAGTCTTTAATTTGAGCTTCTGTGTAGGACCTGGATGGGGATTAGAGTCTTATTTCTGAATACAGGGCCACCTTTCTGGATGCTTTTGGCCATCTTGTCTGCCCTCTTTCAATCACCTGCGTGTGGCTGTCTGACAGACGTGTACTCCCAGGGACACACCTTGTCTCAGAAGAGCCTCTTTGTTATAATGGGACTCTGAATCAAGGAACCACCTCTGTAGGAAGATCTCCAATTAGTTTAAAAGTTTTGACTATCTTCCACCATAAAACAGCTAACATTTACCAAGCACTTACCACCTGCTGGGCCTTTTGCCAAGTACTTTACGTATATCATTTCATTTAATGTTCACAATCCTGCTAATTATTTTAGTTTTATTGACTAGGAAACGGAAACACAAAGGGGCTAAACAACTTGATCAAAGTCATGCAACTAGCAAACAGCAAAATTGATTCGCTGATTTTCCCACTCCTCCCCAAATCTTCTCCTCCTGCGGTCTTCCTCCAGTTTGCCGGCTGATGGCAACTCCATCCTTTCCATGCCTTAGGCCAAAACCCTTAAGGCCATTCTTGATTCTTCTCTCAAGCCCCACATCCAACGCTTTGGGAAATCTGTTAGCTCTCCTTTCAAAATATACCCAACTCTGACCACTTCTCTCCACCTCCGTTTCCCCTTCCTGATTCAAGCCACCAGCATCTTTTGCCTGAAATATTGTCATCACCCTCCTAACTAGTCACACTGTTTCCTTCCTGGTCTCCTTGTCCCCTCCACAGGCTGAGTGATCTTCAAACGTGAATCAGCCCATGTGGCTCCTCTGCTCAAAAGCCAAAGTCCTTTCACGGCACCTCCCTGACTGCTGCTGCCCCCATGCATGCTCTTCTGGAGATGACCGCAGGCCTTCTTCCTCTTCCATGAGCACCAGGGGTCTCTGACCTCAGGGTTTTAGCTCTGGGTTTGGAGTATGCCACCCTTCCCCACTCTACACAGCCTCAGAGTTAACTTCCTCACTATCCAGGTCTCTACCCAAATGCCACCATCTCGGTGTATCAGTTACAACTGGAACTGCTCACCCAAGTAGCACCAAATGCTCTTACTCTGCTCTATATTTCCAATAGCCTATATTACCTTTTAACATAGTGTGTAACTTATTTATTATGTTTATTGTTTCTTGTCCCTCCCCTCACCACACAGAGTGTTTGTTTAGTCTGTTGTGTCCTCTGCTGCATCCCAGGCACGCAGGGTGGTGCCTAACACACTGTGATCAATGAACATTTGTGGAATACCTGAACGGAAGGACTTGGATCTCAAATCTTAGGGTCCTTATAATTTTGTTGGAGACCAATACAGCATTCTCAAGGGAAAATGGAATAACGTAGAATATATTATGAGATGGTCCTGATCAAGGGTCAATGGAAAAGAAAATTTAGTGGCACGTGCTCAGATGAAGGAGACACGAGATGTAAGTGGAGGCTGGAGTGAGTTGGGAAGATGCAGTGGTGCTTTGCTGAAAATTCTTTTAATTTTGCAATACATTGGTAAGCACACCCTTTCTTCTTCACTTAGAGGCCCGGGATTTAAATATGTAGCCCTGTATGTGCCATATCACGGGTTTAGTCCTGAGATGTTTTCCCTTCCCACTTCCCTACCCTTGTGGTCTCAAGGGCAGCGGCTGTTTCTCTGTGGTACAGTCAGACATAATGAGAAATACAGATCCAAACTGTTGGATCACTCAAAAAGCTGGGAGGAATCTGGAACGGAGTTATTAGATTTGGGATATTTTGATCATTTCCTGCAGGCTGGTAGGTCCCTAAAGGGTCAGTTTCCAACAGAATCAGGCGGGGTACACTTGAAGAAATTTCACTGCTGCTGCAATACAGTTTTCAACTTTGGTGGTGTCCTACTCAGGCCTCCAGATTTAGGGGTCGACCTGATGCCTGAGACATGGTCATTTCTCAGTGGTGACACTTCTCTGTGACAACCTAATCTCTTGCTTTGGTCAAGTAAAACATTTCCATCACCTGTGCCCATTACACTGGCTTACCCTGGTTTCCAGGAAACTGGTTTGCTCCTAACACAGGATGATAACTGGTGGTGGGAGTAGTGAGAAGAAAGAGTATTGTCCGTCATGAAGACTGGCTTCCGGTTTTCTTATGGGTTAACTAATTTTTACCTTAGCTGGCTTCAGTGCATGCCCGCTAGCTCTGTTTACCTGTGACAGTATTAAGGACACAACCCCAATTACTGAGGGGTTCTAATAACATACCTTCCAAAGGCCAGCCAGGAAGTGACCATAGTAACTACCTAAGCTGACCATCAGGCCGAACACATTAGTTTGTGGAATGAGCTAATGGAAAAAGTGCATTTTATTACAGAAACTGGATATTCAGACAAAAATTATTTTGGAAATGCTCATGTTGGAGGCTGAAGTCTTTGCATGAACTAACTAAGCCCTGCTTGCCCCCTGCCAGGCTGAGCTCTGAGACACTGACAGTGGACAGGAACAACCGCAGAGGCTGAAGGGTTCTCAGCCATAGCAGCGTACAACAAGCTCCCAAGGAGGTCTTCAGATCACTAAAACCAGGGGGCTTATGCCAGAGATTTTGGTTCAATCAGTCTGGCATGAGGTCAGGGCATCCATCTTTTTAAAAAGCTCTCCGGGGGATTTTATGTTTAGCCAGAAACGAAAACTGCCTGCCATGAAGGATCCAGAGAAGGGATATCTGAGGAGCTGGTAGAGAGAACACAGTTCCCATTCTTGTCTCACAATCCCCATCGCAAGGGCCCCTTCCTCCCCTCCTGCTTCATCCGTTTTCTATTCTGTCCTGCATTATTTCCACAATCATAAACAAGCTGTAATTTCTCCTATCATAAATAAAAGGCCCGCTGTAAACACCACATCCTCCTCCAGCCAATGCCCATTTTCCTGCATCCTTTTGGAGAAAAACTTCCTAAGACGTGTTTTCTGTATATGCCACCCAACTGCTTTCTGTCCATTGTCTCTTAAACCCGTTCATGCAGGCATCTACCCTGACTACTGCACAGACACAGCCCATCTTCCCATCTGGCCCATGAGTGCAGGTCTCTCCCCCAACCACAGAAATAGGGAATCCAGAGGATCCAACATAGACATTTCTGACATACTCTGGGGTAGAGCACACCCTGATCCGTTGCAGTGCTGGAACAAAGAACCAAAAAGCTTTCCTGGGACATATCTGGGTAAGACTGGTGCTTAAGCAATGTTGACAATGTAAATGATAATGAAATCTTTAGTAAAGGGAAAGGTTATGACTTACACAGTGTGTGGTGGTGATGATGACAGAACTGGAGATGAAAGAGAGGCCATCGTTCATGCTGACTTGGAGTGCAGCTTTCCTGCAATGACAATAGAGGAACCAGAGACACTCAATGAGCCATGGGCCGAGAGCTGCCAGACGCACAGGTCTCCTTTGGGCTCTGTTCTTTTTTTTTTTTTTTTTACATTTATTGAGTGATTGCTGTGTGCCAGACACTGTTTACTGCTATTCATTTTTTTTTTCTCTTCTGAAAATTTTATTGGGGGAAAACTACAAAACATTTACAGTACAATGTTTACAGTCACAATTTGTAGTGGGCTAATTTCCCAAAATATATTACCACTCAAATTGACTTATCTTGTTACATTCAAAAACCTACTCTGTCAAAGTAGTCCAGAGAGTACATATATAGTGCTCCAACTATACCTACGTACAACCAACACTTCATTTTAAGTGTACCATTAAATGATTTTCAGTGAATTTACCGAGGTGTACAGTTAATCACATAAATCAGTTTTTGAGGAATTCCTTTCCCCTATTGAGACCCCTAATTCCGCTTCCCAACTACTTTTCAAACATATCCCACCCCTCCACAGCGCCCCCTCATGTGGGCTCTGTTCTTAACTACCCTTGGAACTGCAG
>CAUYRT010106823.1:0-26929 GCA_963574885.1 Lepilemur ruficaudatus
CGTCGCGTCCCTCCCCGTCCCTTCCCTTCCCTACCCTTCCCGTCCCTTCCCTTCCCTCCCTTCCCGTCCCTGCCCTTCCCTTCCCTTCTTTTCTTTCTTTCCTGCCCACGCTCTGCAGTGGCATGATCATAGCTTATTGCATCTTGAACTCCTGGCCTGAAGCAGTCTTCCCACTTTAGTCTCCCAAGTAGCTGGGATTACAGGCACACACCACCATACCTGGCTTGGGCATAGTTCTTATCAAGCCCTTTCCTTTGGCCTTCTGTATGCCCCACCCATATATGGCTACTTTTAGCATGTGGACTAATCCCTGTCCAATCATCTGTGGTTAGAGTAGCCGAGTTAGTTTTACTCAAGACACATCACACCTTGGGGATCTCCTTTCTTCAGAAAAGTAAGGAGGGAAAATTCTTAAAAAGTAAGCATTGTGAGGTCTCTTGGTTTGTATAGTATAGGTTTTCATGAGAAAGAGGGAGTAAAAATGAGGTATGGTTCTGAAGCTTGGTAATACAGATCCCTTTGTGAAACCAAGGGGTTCCCTCTTCCCAGCACATGGGCAGAGACACACACAATTTTACACATCTCTTGGACTTCATAAAGCCCATCCATGGATACCTAGGTTGACAACCTCTGTTCTTCTGAGCCTTTAAAGGGTAGAACTATATGACTGGGTGGATGTTTCAGAAAAACAGTTTTCCATTCCATATACAGAAACATCTTGCATTTCAACTGTCCAATAATACATCTTTTCCATCTTGAAGTAGTGAACTCCCCATCACAGGAAGCATTCAAACAGGAGCTGGATGACCACTTTGCACAGATGTCCATTCATTTATTTGTTCATTCATTCTATCACATATATTGCCATTCACATATAGCAAGAACTTCTGTGAGTGTACAGGAGTAGAAAAGTAGAATACAAAGAAACTGTTTCTGTTGTCAAATGCCATGG
The DNA here is from genome assembly GCA_963574885.1 of Lepilemur ruficaudatus. Classification (NCBI taxonomy): domain Eukaryota; kingdom Metazoa; phylum Chordata; class Mammalia; order Primates; family Lepilemuridae; genus Lepilemur; species Lepilemur ruficaudatus. The sequence goes on from CAUYRT010106823.1 coordinate 953, forward strand.
TTTAGTGAAGGAAAGTGAGACACAGATGGTCACAATTCATGGTGAGAGGTGATATAAGAGCATAAAGACTTAGAGAGAAGAGAGCAAACTTGTGAGGAGTCCTACGTAGGGCCAGAGGTTGACCAGGTGTCCCCTAAGTCCTCTTCCAACTCTGGTAGGGCTATGGGGTAGCTTGGGGTGGGAGGTAGGCTTCAGCCATACCTTCCAAACAGATGTACAATATGTGTTTAAAAACCAAAACAATGTACTTGCTATACTAACACAGCTTCTGGAGGAGTCTTCCAGCTTTCCCTACCTCTCACCTTTCAACCACATGGCAGCCTCTTAGCTTGTCCTATATGGAAATTCTGGAACTGCTACTGATCCTAAGGGGGTCTTTGTTTTTAAAGTCAGGGTCTTACTGTGTTGCCCAGGCTGGGCTTGAACTCCTAGGCTCTAGCAGTCCTCCTGCCACAGCCTCCTGAGTAGCTGGGACTGCAGGTGTGCGCCACCTTGCCAGACCTAAGGGTCTGTTTTTCACAAAGTTATCAAATCACAGGCCTGAGCCCTTCCCAGACATTGTTGTGTGAATGGAGCATCTTTAGTCTATGGTTTGGGCTGGAAAGCCAGGGACTGCCAGTGAGAATGTGCTGCTGAGGATGAAGAAGGAGGCAGCTGAGCATGGAGTGGCTGTCCCAGACCTAGAGTCATCTCCCCATGATTGTTCACCTTTGAGGCTTGAAAGCATGTCCTCCCCTGCAGGTTTTCCTCGTTTTCTTTGCCTGCTTCCACAGACAGTATACCCGCCCTTTCTCCCTCCCACCAAGGTCACCACTCAGCAGGCTTTGATAAATGCCATCTTTTTTTGAAAGTCGCCTTGGAAAAAGGCAATTTGACTGCAGTGAGGCAGAACAGGGAGCTGAACACCAGCCGGTCTTTATCGACCAGAGCCCAACCCCAAGAACAAAACGAAGAGGAGTGTAGTGCTGCCTTGGGCTCCTGCTGATCTTGGACCGCCTCTCCCCAGGGACCTGTGCGCTGCGTGCAGAAGCCTATAGCGCCTGGGTCCTGGGGTCTGGTCTCCTCCTCCTCTCTCCTTCTCCCCAGCCCTTTGTCTTCTGCTACTTGTTTCCTGGCTGGTAACTAAAGGTCCCCGAGAACCCCCACAGCTCTGGGGGCGGGAGCCCTTTCCACTGTGCAAGCAGTGGGCTGCTGATTAGCGCGGGGAATAAATAACAGCAAGCTAATTATCTCCCTGATTGCGGCTTGCCTCGCTAACAAGGCTGGGCTGGAGTGGTGATGCAGCATTTGATACTATTCCAAGCATGCTTCTGGGTTCGGGGAAATTTCCATGTCTTTCCAGCCTGGAGACACTTTCCCTTTCCAGACACTCTGGAGTTCTAAGTGGAGATGTTCCCACTCCTGCTTCACCTTGGAATTGAGAGACTCACCCCAGACAGACTGTGTTAGTCCCTCGTGGGTGATGGGAGCTGGCTTCTCATAGAAGCAAGGAAAGATTTTCAGGGAAGCTAGGAGATGGCCAAGGACATGGAGAGATGCGTCTTCAGGGACCACACACTCCAGCACTTAGTTTCCTAATTACATCTGCTACTTCAGCCCCTTGAACTGAGTGGTTCCTATCACACCTGCAAGCAAGAATAGACAAGTGCAAAGAGCATTAGTCTGGGATTTTAGTCCTACTGTGACTACCTCTGTGAACTTGGACATGGTCTTTAATTACTGTGGACCTCCATTCCCTCTTTACAAAATGAGAGAGTTAGGCATGATGACCTTGGAGCTTTGCCTGGCTCTAAAAGCATGATTTTATGGCTCTAACTCTGAAATTTGACTGTGGTGTTCTCCTGGAGTCCAGGCTAAGAAAGCTGAGTTTTCCTTTTTCCCATAGTATTGTATTGTTTCCCATCTTCCCTCCCACTTTACCTGATTTCTCTACTCTCTTGGTCTTGAAAACTTATCTTGCCTGAAGGTAGAAGGGTGAGGAATTTCCTCTTCAGGAAGACTTTAGTTTCTAGCAGCCTGGGCTGTGCTAACCTGCTGAACCGGTAGTTATCAGTCTGTGAAAACACATTATATGGAGGCATCTTTTCACTGAAGCAGTAGTTGCTGCTGGCCTACTATGTGTGGAGGAAGAAATCAACTTGCCTCCAGGCATTTTGGTCCATCCCGAGACTATGGTCCTTGCTACCACCTTCATATCAAGTGCAGAGTCCACTTGTAGGAAATTGAGAGGCTGTCCCTTTTTACTGGGGAGACTAACCTCTACAGGGTGGGCAAGCTTTCCTCTGCTGGAGGACAGATGTTAGACAAATGAGATGTTTTCATCTGATGAAGATGAATCCATGAAAAAGCAAACCTGGGTAACAGTCCCCTTAGGAAACGGGAAGGGAGCAAAGGTAAGGCTTATGTCATACTTTGAGCTAAAAAGGAAATTGTTGCTTTTGGAATAGTGAAAGATTCTGCAAGATAGGGTTACAATCCCCCAACATACCCCCAAGGTTCATGTTACCTGGTCTGATCAGATGGGAAGAGCCCTCAGGTAGGGATCAGAAGGTCACATTCAACATTATACTTTGTCACTTCTAAAGGGTAAACTCGGGCAATTCATTTACTTTCTGCACTGGTTAGGGTGAGCTAACGGATGCAAATAATAACCCCCAAACTTCAGTGACTTTTCTCAAGGTGATATCTCACTCACATAACAGTTTAATGCAGGTGTGCAGTTGATGGCTTTCTACTGGCTGATTCAGGGACCCAGCACTACCCATCTTGTGGCACTGCTTACTGCTACAGACTTTGGAATTCTCTACTGGAAAGTTGTGTGTTCTCTGTATTCAGTCAGCAGATGGGGAAGAGATGGGGAGTATGCAGGATTGTGTAGAAGGTTTTATGGGCCAGCTCTGGAAGTGGCATTCATCATTTCTGCCATACCTCGCTGGCCAGAACTCAGTCATATGACCACACCTGACTGCAAGGGAGGCTAGGAAATGTAGTCAAGCTATGCACCTAGGAGGTAAAAGGCAATGGTTTGATAAACAACCAGTCGATCAGTCTCTGATGCATATTCTTTGAAATTTTGTTTCTGAATTTATCAGCAGAGCAAAGAGTCTCTACTTTGTCATCTAAGTTAGCTTGAATATAAATTAAGAGAACAGATTATGAGAGAGTGTTAAAAATTCAGAATGAATACACAGATGTATGTATGCACATATATATATATATACATGCGCATAATGTGTTCCTCAGATTGATCGAGAATTAATTTCATAAATACTGGCTCTATTACTCTATTAGAAACATTGAAGTTCTCTGTTGTTGGAACAAATATATTTGGGTTATGTGACAAGTGTCTGAATGACAGTGGAATTGATTTCAATGTTTGAATAAATACTCTTTGATAATTTAAATCCTTTAAAAATACTGTAGGATGTGCTCTTCTCTTCTCCTTCCCCTTGATCTATGAGGATACAGCCAGCACAGCTGGTGTGGTCAGCATGGGTGGGGCCATGATTTGGCTGGCTCATGAGTCTGAGGCAGAGAAGGTGGCCTGTGTGGTTAGGAGATTGATCATAAGCAGAGAGACTGAGCAAACAGGTAAGCTATCGAGGATAATGGGAGCCATACATCTCAGGGTTAGTGATAGGAGCTACATATATGGAAAGGGAATAAACTCTGTGGTGTTAGATCAGAATTGGGGTAGTTTGAACTCATGGGATTTTTGTTTTTGTTTTGAGACAAGGTCTCATTCTGTTGCCCAGGCTAGAATGCAGTGGCATCATCATAGCTCACTGCAACCTCAAACCCCTGGGCTCAAGTGATCCTCCTGCCTCAGCCTCCTCAGTAGCTATGACTACAAGTGCACACCATGACGCCTGGCTAATTTTTTTATATTTTGTAGAGATGGGGTCTCACTATTGCCCAGGCTGATCTTGAACTCCTGGCCTCAAGCGATCCTCCTACCTCATCCTCCCAAAGTGCTGGGATTATAGATGTCAGCCACCATACCTGGCCTGAACTCGTGTTTTTAATACACATAAACGATGTAAATGTGTGTGTGTGTCCATTTCTAGCTGTACAAATGAGAGAACTCATTTATGCACCCTCTCTGAAAGATATTGGAAGGAATGATGCCCCAATAGCAGTGAGCACACCAAATATCCAGAAGTTGGCTTCTATTTAATAAATACCACTTTCTACTACGAAACAAAAACAAAAAACAGGACTGATCAACCTAGAAACTACTAAATGAGCCTGGAACATCTTGTTGTACTAGAAAGTAAGGAAGTGCTCAAACAATAATGGACATATGTCTAAAAGATCAAGAATCCAGTTAGAAGGGGTACACACAGGCCAAATCTGGGACAATTTGGACATAAAAATAAATAATTTTGTATTAGATTGTAACTAACCCATTGGATAAAATAGGTATGGATGAATTAATCCATAAATAAATAAGCAAATAAATAGGGAGAGGGAAGGCTTTACCTTACATTAGAATGCCAATTGATAAATACAGAAAAAAAGATGAAATTATACAATTACCATTTGGCAACCATCACAGTTATAAATTATTTAAGCAAGGATCATTGGTGGATGCTATACCTAGTGGGTAAAAAGTTTGATGAGGTGCACGATATTACACAATCTCAAAGTATCTCCCCACAAATACTGAATTGATGAATACACAGTATTATTAGTGGACTTTACAGTGGGAAAACTTGGTTGACATCATCTTAACCAAGTGATAAAGTTAATATCGCCAGTAACAGGAAAATCAACATTGTGTCTCTTGTTGAGATGAACTGAGGACACAGCATCCCTTTTGTAGCATTCCTGACAAAAACGTATAACCTCAATCCACTTCTAAGGAAACATCAGCCAAACCCAAATTGAGGGACATTTACCAAGTAACTGGGTTGTATTCTTCGAAAATATCATGGTCATAAGAAAATAAAGAGAAAAAAAAATCATGGTCACGAAAAACAAGGAGAGACTGAGGAACTGTTCCAGATTAAAGGAGACTAAAGAGACATGACAACTAAATGCAACACGTGATCCTGAATTGGATCCCAGGCCTATAAACAATGTTATTAGAATAGTCAGGATCACCTGGGCCTGGGACTTTGAGGCTGCAGTGAGCTATGATAATGCCACTGCACTTGAACCCTGCGACAGAGTAGGACCATGTCAAAAAAGGAAGAAGAATCAGTGAAATCTGAATGGAGCCTCTGGGTTAGATGGCAGTTCTGTATTAATGTTAGTGTGATCTTGTGCTGTGATATGTAGGAGAATGTCCTTGTTTTTAATAAATACATATTGGAGTGTTAAGGGGTAATAGGGCATCATGTCTGTAATTACTCTCTAATGGATCAGAAATCACATACGTATGTATTAATATCTACACTAGACAGAAAGAGAGAAAACACATAATGAGGCAAGTGTGGCAGGACAAACAAAACAAATTGAGGGACCGTGTGAAAGGTATGCTGTGTGTAAGAGCTCTTTGAAATCTTCCTGCAACTTCTCTGTCAATTTGAAATAATTTCAAAATAAAAAGTAAAAGAAACATGTGTAGCATACAGAACACCTGTGCCCTTGGACTCTGGCAAGACAGATGCTTGGTAAGAGTTGGAAGTTAACAAGAGGTGAGAAGCAGTAAAGCATCACAGAATGTGAACAGGATTTGGGATGAATGACCCAGATTGGGTCCTGATCTTCTCACCTACCAGCTGGATGATCTGGAAGAAGGCACTTTACTTCTCTGAGACTCAGATGATAGTAATGATCTCATAAGAATGCCATGTGGCTTAAATAACACATGTGACAGTGCTTTGCAAGTCATAAAACATGATACCAAATATACATATCGTTAGTAGTATCTTCTTTTTCCTAGAAGACTACAACTAATGAATCCAAAACCCTTCTATCCCCACATCTCTTTCAGTTCTCTATCCAGTTACCATCTCAGAGAGACAGACTCCCTTACAGACTGAGGACTGAGGAGGCTGGCACCAGGAGGAGCACAGTCAATGGCAAAGCCACCAGGCATTGCTACGATGTCTGTGTGTCTGTGTCCACGTGTGTGTGTGTGTGTGCGTGTGTGCACACATCCTGGAAGCCTCAGTTTCCGGCTTCTTCTCTGAGCAGAGACCCTGTGGGGACGGATGCATGCTATTATAGATTCACAAACATCTGCTCGTGGGGCCTGGGTAGTCCCTTCTAGAAGGAAAACCCCTTTGCTTCTGTCACTCCTGACAAAAATACTTGTGTACACAGCATTATGATACATCCTCTGGTAACTCAGGAACTCTTACCATCCTCTGGTAACTCAGGAATCAGGGTCCTAACGCTACACAGCACCGACGAGCTGACAGGCAGCAGTGTGGTGTGATGAAAATCATCATTACTGCTTGTACGTCTTCGAAAGCCTTTCACCCGCATTCCCTCATGTGAACCTGAGAGCTAGCAACCTGTGAGGTAAATATTGCTCTTCACATTTTTCATAGACCAGGACTTCCACACAGCTAACAAATGGCATCCAGGGGATGTAAGGTCAGGACTTTAACAATGCTCCTCTGTACCAAGGGAATTTTGACACCGGATATGGTTTGTCATTGGCACCTCCCTCGCCTCCCTTTCTGGGCTCCTTTCCTGTCTCCAGCTTCCGTTTGCTATGCCCCTGGCTTCCCAGAGGTCTGCTTTCCTACCTCAGTAGTCTCCACTGAGATTACTGAGATCTCTGGCCTTGGAAGCACCCTACGCCAGGGTTCCCTCTCCAGACTGTCTGATTCCAGCTGGAACAAGCGTCTTAAGCCCTTGCTGCTGAAGGGCTGTCACACCTGTCCTGGAGCCAAGAAAAAACACAAGGATGAGGCTTCCCTGCCAGTGGCCTCAGGAAGCTGGCTCTGGAAACTCATCTATGTGCCCACTCTGATCCCCAGCCCAGTGGCTATGTCATTTTCATCTAGCCCATGCAGACATTCCCTTTCCTCACAATGCCAGCTGAAAGAGTGATACATGATTTCTTCTAGTTCACTCTATCTCTGTGAATCTGGCTGGAGGAAGTTGTGGCAATGCCAAGTTATCATTAGGCTCCTTCTGCCCTGCACACCTCTTGGACCCAGACAGACAGATGGATCAATATCAGACATGGCAGAGCCCAGTGGTCTCCGCTTGATCCCTTGGGTAGTAGCTGCTCTTGACCTGACAGGCTCACCTGAGAAGAGGCTACTTCTGATGGTGGTGGTGTGACCAATGCACATTCTGGCTGGCCCCAGGTCCCCTCACTATTCTGAGAACCCTGACAAAGAGGGTGCACTCTGGATTTGTAAGGGGTCATTTTGTTAGGTTCGTCAAAGCACATGGGTCAAGGGTAATCCAGTAGACCTTGACCAGTGGCTTTGGAACTTAGAGCTGAAGAAGCCGTGTGGTGGAATGAAATCAGCACTGACTACCTGGGAGTTGGAAACCAGATCTCAAATCTGCCTTGGCTGGTCTGAGTGCAGTGGTGTTTACAACTAATTGATCATAACCAGTTACAGATTCCTTTGTTCCTTCTCCACTCCTGCTGCTTCACTTGACTAGCCTAAACAAATAAACAAACAAACAAAAACTGCCTCTAACCATCCCGGTGTACTTGAGCAAATCCTTCTCTTCTCTGGGACATAGCTTCCTCATCTGTAACATGAGGAATACATTTTAGGGTCCCTTCCACCCTTTGTGTGCTTATAGTTGTATCAGTCTGCTGGCTCCTCAGGGCTAGAGCTGAGCCTAGAAGGAATTCAAGTCTGGAATTCAGGCTTTCTAACCTCTGGGTCCTATTCACTGCTGATTCTGGAAATGGAGGCCATGGTGGGAAATCTGGGGGGCAGAGGGTGCTGTGCACAGCCTGGCCTCCGTTTGGCGGGGTAAGAAAACTGCTCAGGGAGCCCAGCAGCTGGACCCAGCTGGATTTCTAGCGATTGGTGCTATTCCCATGATGGTGCTGAGGACTGGGGGTGGGGGGCTGGAGGGGAGCCCAGCAGTTCCCACACCTCTGCTGGAGAGTGATGCCTCCACCAGCAGCCTGACGACATGAGCCCCAGAGACCTCAGGGCTGTATTAGAACTCAATATGGAACAAATGGGAGGGAAACAGAGAGAACTAAAACAAAGCACTTTGATAGAATCAGCCAGGCAGAGTAGAGCTTAAGGCTTATTAGAGCTTGCTTTCTGCCCCTTTAACATGAGGAGTGTGGCTCAAGATACTTTGAAGGTCTCTTCCAGCCTTCACATTTTCAAATCCCATAAGCAAAACACCAATTCATTAAATATCGCTGAACTCCCCTCTGACAGTGGGACTCTTGGGATCAGGCAGTGTGGACAGTCCTGCTCCTGCCTTGGGTGCTGCCCGGCTGAGCCTCTTCTTGCCCAGGCCAGGAAGAGGGAGAGGGAGAAAGAGAGTGAGAACTGTTGCCTCTACCCCTCCTCCTTCCAGCACCCCCATTCCCCAAGGGTCAGAGGATCCCCTGCCATCCCCTCACCCCACAGGAAACCAAACCCGGCTGAGCCCAGGGGCACTGAGGGGTGGGCTCAGGGCCAAGAGGAACAGCTGCCTTAGGTGTCATCTTGCTGTGGGGGTGGAGAGGAGCTGCACTTTTGAGGATCCCTCTGAGACCAGTATAGGTAATCTGAGCCTCTTTCCTGCCCTTCTTAATCCCCCAAGACAGAGGATTCTGAGGGTCCCCATGGGCTAGGTCAGGGTCAGCCCGGAAGCCACAAGTCCATCTCTCCAGGCTCCAGGGTGGAAAGAGTGAAGCTGTTGTGTACGAGCCCAAGGAGCTCAGCCAGTGTGGCAGCACGGGAGCGAAGCACACCCACAATGCCAGAGGAGGCAGCCACCAGGCCGCTTCCCCCAGACAGACGGGGTATTGATCCTGCTCGCACACCCCCTCCCTCTCTCCATTTCATGGCGCAGCTAATGGCCTGGAAAAAACTGGCCAGCTGTTCCCCAGCTGTGACATAATGAGCTCAGAGACGATCAATGCCGTTCCGGTCTCTAATGAGGCCGGGGAGCTGGCTGGGGCAAGAGTGTGGCCTGTTTCCTGAGGGTACCACTTCCACTCCAGTCCCCAGCTGCTGTCTGTTGGCAGCCACCTGGGCCCACACATCTGTGCCCCAGAGGAACGGCCGTTGGGAGGGTCTTCTGACCCAGAGCTCCTTCTCCAGCTGCAGAAGTAGGGCCTCCATACACATATTTGGTGGGGAGAGCCTGGCTTGCACGTGAAGCTCAGGACTCCCCCAGCTTGCCATCACACCCCTTTCTTTGCTTGGGTCTGTCATTCTGTTCAGTGGCCCTCAGCCCTGACCCTCTGGTTCTCTACCCCCAAGGCCCTGTCCAGTACTGTCCCTACCACTGGTCCTGGATGCCTGAGCCCAGGGCTGCAAGGAAGAAGCCGGTAGCAAGTTTGGCTCCCAGCCCAGCCTCCCCCTGCTATTTATACCCTCAGTCCAGGGAGGGATGGATCAGATTCTCAGTGTACTCACTGCAGAGGAGGAAGTGAGGATGGAAAGAGAGATGGAAAGGGGAAAGGGAAAGGTATACACTGAGACAAAGAAACAGAGAGGTGGGGGAGCAGAGGCTCGTGGCCAAGAAGCTCCGAGACTTAGTTCCGACAACAGGACACAGAGAGCAAAGGGGAGATCAAAGGAGGGAAACCAAATAATAGAGACAGAAAAATTGAGAAAATAGGGCCAAGGAAGAAAGAGGAGATGGGATAAAAGAACCAGGACACACACTATGCTTGGGGAGTCAGGCCCCAGGTGCCAGATCAGATGCCCAATCAGGGAAGCTGAGGTGCTGGGCACAGAATGTCCAGGGCCTGGTGTGAAATTACAGGAGTCAGGAGAGAATGCCGGGGGGTCAGACAGCCACAGGGAGCTGAGCCACGAGGGTGTGAGCAGAGGCTGGTCTGGAGGGCCAGGGGTAGGCAGGGCAGTCTGGAGATCAGGCCAGGCAGGGATCCTCCCCAGAACTGCAGCTGTGGGCTCTGCTCTCTAGGGGTTTGGGTTCAGGCAGGGAGCTGGAAGCAGGAGTCCGAGCAATTCAGGGAAGAGACAAATGTCTGTTGCAGTGGTCTGGGAGGAAGGAGGCCTGAGAAGGAGGGGGTTTAAGCTTTCTGCAGCCTCTACTTCAGGGCAGCCCCACATGGCTCCATGGGCCTGGGAGGGGCCATTCTTCAGCCTCTTGCCATCCTGCCATTCAGCAGTCACACCCAAACCAATCATATGGAGCCCCTTAGAGGGGTCTTTTGGGGACCCAGCAGACCCTGGTCATCCCTTTCTTGGCCCTTTCTCAGCATTTCTTCCTGGCTGTGATTCCCAGAAGAATGGCCTGGTTTGTAGAGATCAGAAGTGCCCACTGCTACTTCCTGTACCCCCCACCCCATCAGGCCCTGATCCTCTGAAGCTGTCAGGGCCCTGGAGAGAGAAGCCACTCAAGGACAGCAGCTGCTGACTCAGACGCTCCAATTCTAGGGAGAAAAAGGACCTGCGAGAACGTCTAAAATCCTAGTCCAGTCCCTCATTTGAAGCCTGGGCTCTGAGAAGCCGAGAGTAGCCCAGAGCTCACTGCCTGCTTCACGCAGGGGCTCCCTCCGGGACGCTAGTCTCCCATCACAACTCCTAGGATTAGGAGGGATTTTCTCTGGGGAGCCATGGCCCTCCCGCCTGGCCCTTCCAGCCGAGACTGTGATAGTATAAAAATGTTGGGGCCCGCAGGACAAGTCTCCAGGAGTGAGAAGGCAGGCGGGGGTTTGGCAGGGAGATGCCAGTCACCTGAGACTGCAGTCAACTCCTTGCGGCTCTATGGCCAACACTGCCCCCGTGTGGTTGATGGCTGTCAGGGCAGTCTGGGAACCTGGAAATGGAGCGCAGTTGGGTCCTCCTCTTTCCACCCAAGTCCTCAGAATCCAGGAACCCCCGCCCCAGTGCCAGGCTGATTGAGACCCTCCAGGGCTGCCCCTCAAGGCTGAGCCACCCAAGAAACTGAGCTTCCACATGCAATTCTGCAATAGGGTCCCCAGGCAGGTGGGTGAGGGCCGAGCACCACTCACTCTGAGGGGCCATTTACAAGCCATCTCTCTGTCCCTAAGGAGGCCCTGAGACTTATGGGTCTGGGAGTCTCCCTCTCCCTAGCAACTATGGGCATGAAAGTTGAATGGGGGTGGTCCTGCTTTTAGGCGGGTCAGGAGTGCAGGGTGAGAACTTTGGAGGGAAGGAGAACAGCTGGGAAAGAGGTCACAGGGCCAGTGTCACTGTGTTCAGTGGGCCAAGCCTGGACAGGACAGAGTCAGGCTGCCTTAGGGCTCCGTGGCTCCTGGCTTGGCTTAGAGGTGACCGCCCCCCAGACATAGAGCAGGGGCGATCCCCAGAGTCACAGACCAGGAACTGCCGGGACTGCTCTGGAGAGCCCTCAGTTGGGAAACCCAGACCAGCTCTTAGTTCTTAGGCCAGAGTCAAGGTAGCAGGTCCAGGGTGCCATGTGCCCTCAGATTAAGCTCAGCAGCTTCTTAGGACACCATGAATCGATAAGGAGAATTTCCAGGCACTCAAATTACCATTCCACCCCTCTTTACCTCCTCCCCAAAGAACGGACATGCAGGTCACTCATGGGTACCTGCGCCAGTGCTCTGAGAGCCCCACTTGCAAAATATGAGTATCGTCTGATCTCTATATCACTTCATCTCTGACCTACCCTTTTCTCTGAGTTCATTCCATCACACATCCACCTGCACTATCTTGATGATCTCTGTGGGTTTTCTGCTCCTCCCTCTGGGCCTAAATGACAAGGAAAATTCCCAGTCTCTAGCTCGGCCCCTTGCTCTGGGTTCAGTAACTACTTATCGGCAGACTCACTACAAGTCAGAGGATGGGCACATCTGTGGCCCTGTGTTTCCCTGCTCAAAACATTGTGCTGTGTTTTCTAGTCCTGAAGATCTACCTTTCTATTCTTGTTTCTTCCCTGCATGCAGATTGATTATTTTTTAGTCAAATCAGAGAACTCATAGTGCCCTGATATTTCCTAAACTTGCCAGTTTCCATGTTTCTGCTAGGCCTTCTCCTTCCACCTGGACTGTCCTCCTCAACCTCCTCTAATTACTCCCAGTTAAAATCCTACTCCTCCTTTAAGACCCACGCCACTTCCGTCATGAAGTCTTCCTAGATTTTCTGGGGGAGTAGCTTTACTTTTTCCTTTGACTCTCCCCAGCAGTTTCACTGTCCCTTGGCAGTGTAGGCACTGTCCCTACACAGAGCTGTGCAGTGTGTAGGCACTGTCCCTACACAGAGCTGTGCAGGCAGTAGGTGCTCAATAAATACATCTTTCAATAAACACGTCTTCATTTGCGTGAAGTGGAGCTTGCAGTTCAGGCTACTGGGAACGGAGGGGGTAGGGATGGGCGCTCCAAGTCTTCAGGAGACTGTAGGAACGTCCTCAGAATGGGAGCCAAGGGCCAGTGCAGAGTGGGGAGTTGGCGTTCTCCTCAGAACCTTACTGGGATGGAGGAGCTGAAGAAAACAAAGAGCTGAGAGGCCTTGGAGATGTGGTGGGGTGAAGAAGGGCACGCGGTGTTGGGAGGGACTCCAGGTTGCCCCAGCAGCAGGTCTGATGGACCCCAACTGAGCATCCTTGATGATGGGCCACAAAAGGGGTGGGAACCTGGAGGCTTGGATTCTGATTGTACTTTCTTCATCCTCTAGCTGTGTAGCCTTGGCAAGTTACTTCCGCCTCTGGGATTATTCATCTGTAAAATAAGGGGTTAGACACCTGACCTCCTATGACCCTTTCAGCAACACTATTCTGACTGCACGTCAAGCTTCTGAAGTAGAGTGGTGCTGAGCAATGAGGATTTTTTTTTTTTTTGAAACAGAGTCTCCCTCTGTTGCCTGGGCTAGAGTGCTGTGGCATCAGCCTAGCTCACAGTACAGGCATGTGCCACCACGCCCGACTAATTTTTTCTATATATTTTTAGTTGGCCAATTAATTTCTTTCTATTTTTAGTAGAGACGGGGTCTCACTCCTGCTCAGGCTGGTTTCAAACTCCTAACCTTGAGCAATCCTCCCGCCTCGGCCTCCCAGAGTGCTAGGATTACAGGCATGAGCCACCATGCCTGGCCAGCAATGAGGATTTGCATGTGCCTCCCCAGGCCCCAGCACCAGGAATGACCCCACCCAGGTCCTAGGTAGTGTTTCCCAGAGGAGGGACAGAGCCCAAAGTCATGGGGAAGGCAGCATGTGGCCTGGGTAAGCTGTGTCCTGGCTTGGAGGATGTGGAAGGGGTACCAAAGGGAGACAGTAGCCCCAATTCAGAGAAAGTAAAGTGCCAAGTTATCAGGCTTCAGGGAAGGGTTTTCAGGCACTTCCCTTTCCTTTGTTATGCTTCTCTGTCCTCTTCCTTGCCTCATCTCCAGTACCAGTAAGTATAGATCTGGGCTTTGAATCCCAGTGGCTCAGCTGTGTGGCTCTGGGAAAGTCACTCAACCTCTCTGAGCCTCAGTTTCTGTATCTGTAAATGGAGTTGAGACTCAGAAGAGTGTGTGAGACTATGCATGTGAACATGCCTGGTACAGTGCCTACTGCTAGAGCTCCCTTCCTGAGTCTGGAAAAGGATAATTGGTACAGATGGCCCCCAGGCCACAGGGCAACCGGCAAATGCTGCTTTACTTGTGTACTGAGTGTGGGGCAGGCTGATGGTGGGGAGGCTGGATGGGAAGAACAGGCAGAGAGGTATTGCCCTGATTGCTAGTGAGGAAGGGCCACTGAGCCTGTGGATCTATTTATTGTGTTATTAGGGACCCAGGAGCTCTCTGGGACTTTCCTGTGACGATCCAGCCTTGAGCCCCAGCTGATGGATAGGAGGTGGGCAGCAGGGGAAGGCCCCCTGGTCCCGTAGCAGGCCTGCCCTGGACATGCACCGTGGGTGTTCCTGCCACTCTTTTGAGCCCAGTTCATCCGAGGCCCCCAGTTTCTAATCTGGTTGAGAAGGATTTATTTTTGGGTCCCTGTAACCTAGCAATGGGCTCACATGACCAGTGGCAGCTGCAGGCTGAATATACCGTTGGATCTCAGCTCCTGGCAGGGGGTGTGGGCCAGACTGTGGGGGAATAAAGGGAATGAAAAGGCTCTCACCTTTGCTTTCCTCTGCCTCCCTCCTCAGCCCAGCCCCCCAGTGGTGGACAGGGGGAGGCAGGTGCCTGGGGAGGCCTGGCTAGTGATGGCAGAGGGGGTCTGTGCAGCCAGAAACTGAAGTGTGGCGGGGAGGTCCCAGCTGTGAGCTTGCTGTCTGGGTGGGGAAGGTTGAGTCCCCGTGTGGATGGAGGTGGGTATGGAGAGGACACAATGCTGGCATCTTGCGGGGTCAGGCCAGGCTGGGGAGTAGGCCGTTGACAGGTAGTCGATGTTGTGGGATCTCAGGGACACCCCTGGTCAATGCTGGAATCCCAACGTTCTGCTTCTTCCCTTTGTTCCCTGTTAAATTGTTAATATTCCTGGGAGAGAGAACACATTATGCTGCTATCAGTGTGAATGGATCTATCAACTTCTTTCCTGAGAGCAGGTTTTGACTAAAGGCAGAGAGAGCAGAGAAGCAGGGCAGTGGGTACCACTCAGCAGGTGACGGGCTCTAGGGAGGGGGGCATGGGAACATGAAAAGAGCTCAGTATTTACTGAAGAAATGGATGGATGAATGAAATGTAACCTGGGTTGGCTTCAAGTTCTCATCCTGGGGCAGGAAAAGGTAGATGGGATGGACATAACCCTATTAAGAGGTGCTAGTGGACAAGGGTGGCGTAGGACTATTCCAAGGAGCAAGTCGACTTTGGACTATCAGTCCTCAGTACCAAGGGCCCCCCATGATACCGAGGAGAGGGGTGCCACTGTCGGGAGGAGGGCCTGGACCCCACCCTGTAACAGGATCTGCCTCCTGGGTGTGTATGCGGCATGGTGGGCAATGGATTTGTGATGCAGTTTGGGGGACCATACCTAGTTTCTCCACCCTGGTCTTCTTGCCCCCTCATTTGTGCTAAGCTCTAAAAGGAGAGATTGGCAGGTAGAGGGGGACACAAGATGTCAACAGCTACTCCAAACACTGAGATCATTTAATTTGATACAGCATAAGAAGTGCCTCCCTGGAGTGAGCCCTCAAGAACTGGTAGCATTATTATTATTATTATTAGCTGCCCCCAGGATAGGCAGTTTTCTCCTCCCTCTCTTTCTTTCTGGCCTGAGCCAAGATGGCTTCCAGCAACTGGGAGGATGCTCTAGGATCCACTACCTCTTTGTACCACCTTCCCCAGTAGCTCTCTGGGAGGGGCCCCAGGACCTGGAGACCTTGCAGGCTGGCCACCTTGCAGCTGTCTGGCCAGCCAGTGTCACTATACTAGCTCCCCTAAGCCTGAGAAGCAGACTACGTTTGTATTGCAGTCTCCCTGTCCCTATTAGATAAGCTGGGAAGTGAAGACTTTTGTTCATTTTATAGATAGAAAAACTAAAGCAGAGCTAACTGACAGGCCAAGGTTTTACCATCAACCAACAGAGTAGAGCCAAACTGGAACCAATGTTTTCTGACCCCAGCCTGGACCTCTTTTTATAATCCTGTTCTGACGAGCCTGAGTCTGCTCTGGTTCTTTCTGAACCCCTTGGAAAGGGGCCATGTCGCTCTGGGCCGGGGCCCTGCAGGAAGGATGTAGGTACCAAGCAGGGACAGTCTTTACCTAATTCCAGAGAATCTCAATGATGCCAAGATAATCTTGCCAACATGTCAGCATAAGGCTTGATAAAAATCACTTTGCTGTCTACAGGTTTTTAATTTGCTATTTTCTTCTGATTTCCTTGTACTTGGGTATGTCTAGTTTTGTTGTCCGTTTTAGGCTTTCTGGAAGGCAGTGACCACTTCTATGGAAATGGCTTTTAGGGCTTCTGCCCAGTCTCATGTCAGGATTCCGGAGTAGCCATGGGACCAAGTGGGAAGGAGTAAACGCTTTGACTTCAAACAGACCTGGGTTCAAATATTGGCTCTGGCACGTATTAGCTGTGTGACCTGGGGAAAGTCACTTCACCTCAATTTAGGACCTGTTTCTTCACCTGTAAAACAGGGCAAGTGATGGCTGCCTCACAGATTGGTGTGAGGATTGAAAATACTGTATGTAAAGGACATGGCACTTGTAAGAGCTCAATGGCCAGTGATAGCAGAGACTGCCACATCAGCTCCAGGTTGGTCAGCGGGGGCAGCGGCCTTTTTGTTGCTGACCCGAGGCCTGGGGCAGCCAATGTGCCCCTCTGAGTTCCTTGGGTAATTCATTGTTCTTATGGCTCTTTGGGTTGGGTCTGGTAAACAGTTCCACAATTCCCTTTCTTCCTTTTTGGAGACAGAATGAGTACCTGGATATCTCAGAGCAGAAGGCTTTGGAGTGGGTATGATGCCTGAATTCCCTGTCTAGGCTCATGATGGCTCTGCCATGTGGAGCTGTGTGGCTTTGAACAATCTCTTCACCTTTCTGGGCCCCAGAAACATGGATGCCTTGGCCTGGAGGATGTCCTACAGCTCTGCAGTGTTAGGAGCCTATCCTTGGATACCAGTTGTGGACCTGGGGATACAAAGCTAGTTGAAGGCCATGCCCCTCATTGCACCTCCAAAAGCCCATCACATAGATGGGTGACGCTCCACGGATAATGCTCTTAAGCTCTGTCCAGTCCTACGAATCCAGACCAGAGTCAGCATTCCCCAGTACCTGGCTCCCACTCTGCCTTCAGGGAGTAGTGTTACGGTGGTTTACAGGGTGGCTCAGGGGGATGTTAGCTCTCCCCATCTCGATCAACCCTCACAGCCCCACTCCAAATAAATAATCTACCAAAAAAAAGTACAAGGTTAAGACAAGGCCTTCAGCTCCCCTTCAAACCTGCCTGCCACTTCTAAATCTGTCTGCTATACACATTTGGCAACATCCAAAGGAGCCAAATCTTGGGCCACCCCCTGGAGCCTCGGCCCCTCCCTGGCCTAAACCTTGCGGCCCTATGTCTGCACTCACCTGCCTACTACAGGAGCACGTTGGTTCTGATGTCACACAGAACCAGGCAATGGCAGGGCTGTCAGGAACCTCAGAGATCATCTATCCTACATTCCCTTTGAACAGATGAGAAACAAAGACCAAAAATGGGAAGTGACTTGCCCAAGGTCACACAGCTAGTAAGTGCCATAGCCAGGCCTTGAACCTGGATTTTCTGACTTCAAGTGCTTTTTCTAACTTCATCAAGTTGGTCAGGAGGGTCTCCCCTGCCTATCATTACCTGGCCCCATGAAGCTTTTAAAATGCAATCCAGCAACCTAACAGAAGTAAAAGGAGTTGGGCTCACTCTTGGGCACTTTGCTTAGGGCACAGGTGCCCAGTTTTTTGTCCCAGAAGTGTCTCCAAGAAGCTGGATGGGAAGCAGGAGGCCATTAGGACCCAGAAGCTCTCAGAGCATTCTGCTTTGCCGGCTGCTTCTCACTGCTCACTGCAGTGGTTTAGGCTTCAGCAGCCTTGGAGAAGCATCAGCTGAGAGGAGCTATCACATGGGAGCCGGGAGCTGCTCAGCAAAGGTAGGAGTTGCCGACTAGGCCAGGAATGGGGACTGGACCCAGGGCCTGGTGGTGGGTGCTGAGGTACCCTAGAGAAGGGTAGCATTCCAAGGACCAGCCCTCCCTACCTCATGGTAGGCAGTTTTATCAGCGGATGGGTTCCCAGGTATCCCAAAGGCGGTACTGGGGTGTGGGCATCTCTGAAGCCTGGAGCTGGGGGGTTGATCATCTCTTGCCGGCAAGAGTACCCACATCCTGCAGACATACGGTGTTCTCCATATGCCCTGCTCCATGTCATAGAGATGGGTCCCCCACAACCTAGGAATGGGTTCTTCAACATCCAGGCTGATGGGCAACTGTGTCTTGGGAGTAGGCAACTCTGCTGGGAAGAGGTGTTATATCTCCCTGGAAATCTCCTTTAGCTTAGGAGGGGCATGCTCTTGTGTGAAGGAAGGCCAGGTTCGGGTCTTTGGCACAGAAGCTCTGTATCTGGGAAACAGGCATACGTGAATCCCAACGATACCTCTGTGGCCTTGGGCTGGGTACTTATGTACATCTTGCATCCTGAAACAAGAATATCTGTAACTTGACCATATCCTGCTACACGCCCAGACCTCAGGCCCTAGTGGCAACGCCTTGCAGGTACTGAGAGGTCCTGGAGGTAAGAGGGGTGGTGTTGGCAGGCAGCAGTGGGAGGACGAGAGCATCTGTTCTGGTAGAAGACATAATGATATGAGCTAGGAGTGCAGTGAGGCTCCCTGGGTTTCCCCTATGAAACCACTACACCACCGCCCTCTCCTCCATAACCCCAGCCATCAGTGAGGGAGTGCCTAGCAGCCAGGTATATTGGTCTGTCTGCTAAGAGGTAAATAGGAAACCTGGAATTTAGGAATCGCTGTGAAGATACTGCCAATGCTGAGTGGGCTATGAAAAAGAGAACTGTCCAGTGCCTTCTTGCCAAGGGCTCCATCATGGCTGCATAGTACCCCTCCATCTCCACGTGGAAACCACGTCTGCGTCCCTCAATCTGGGACTCTTGATATCCATCCAGACATGGTGGGCCTTCCCTCCTTCAGCTACTAGAGACTCAGAGCCATATCTTCTGGGCTCCACTCATAGGTAAAGGGAATGGGTAAATAGTGGCATGAAGAGAAAGGGGGAAGGATGCTTTTCCTACTATTTCTTTCAGGCATTTTTCCTGGTAGGCTCTTCTGAGAAGCTAATGTCTCCACTTTTGTGCCCTCTCTTCACCTCCTCTGCAGACCCAGAGTCTCTGTAGCCATCTTAACTGTAAAATGAGCTTTCTGCATCCCTGGGGAGACACACATCTCTAGGCAGTTGTCCAAAGTTAGGGTTGTCTCAAGTCCAGGAGCCCAGGTTACCCTTTCCAGAAGAGTCCCCTGGCTGATACACAGCTGCTGACAGTATTCTTGGAGTTTGTACTAACGGGCAGGGATTCAACTGATCAAGTTTGATTCAATTCACAAAACTGTATTGAGCACCCATTGCATGCATAGCATGTTAAAAGTTGGATTAGTGCAAGGTTTGTGGTCACGGTGATTGTAAGGCTATAACTGTGGAGGAGAGTGAGGCTGTCTGGCCATGTGGTCTTCTTTATTGCAGTCACAGAAATGAGGGTTTTTTAAATTGAGCAACCACAAGGCCCTCCAGAGCCTGAAACTCAGAGTAATCAAATGTTATCACATGTAGGGAACTTGGAGGTTGTCTAGTAGGTTGTCTAGTTCAATCCTCCCATTTCACAGATGAGGAAACTGTCCTAGGGAACTTGTGACTTGTCTACGGAAGGGCCATCAGACTTGGTTTATCTGCAATTTGTCTCTAATTTGCATAACTCAGCACACTATCGTAAGTGAATCTGGACTGCAAGAATAGTATATGTATATTAAAAAATTTTTTATTACATTGGGAAACCTATTTTAATTATATGCAAACTCAACATGGATAATGAGACACATAAAACTGTATTTGATATGCCATTTGATCAGGACAAATGAGACACTGGAACCACAGACTTTCTCCTCTCCCAATTTCTTCCAGTTTTCTTCTCTGCTTTATGATCACCCACTTCCACGAGTCCCCTACCCACCCTCTTGCACAGGCGCCTACTCCCAGTCCTTGTTCTGTAACTGTGGTAACTGTCTAGAACCAAGAAGGCCTTGGGCCAGGGATCCTCTGAGGGTCAGCGCCAGTGACCAGAGATCTGAGGAGCTGGGGAGTGGAGTTTGGGAGCCGCTCCTCTCCCATGGGCAGGGGCACAGTGACCTTGAGAAGTTTTCGAGTAAGTGGAGAAGGGCAGCTTTAAAGTGACTTCTGGACTTCTGGCTTTGGGGCAGTAGAGGTTGGACAAGCTGGCCTCCCAGTTTCCTTCCAGCCAGGACATTTTGTTTTCCCTGCTCCTTCTCAACATTCCCAAAGTGGCAGCTCTTTGTCTTGGGAGTGGTGATGTCAAAAGAGATTAAGGCACAGTCCCCCTTTTCAGGTGACAGCCTTAGAGCAGTGAGAGACATTTTTAGAGTCAGTGCAAATTCAACAACTATTTACTGGATGCCTATTCTAGTCCAGCCGATGTGGAGGGACCTGCATACACAGCATGGCACAGTGGGCAAGAGGACTGGCCCTGGGGCCAGACTGCTTGGGTAGGTACCTAGCCCTTGCCACTTCCTAGCTGTGTGAGCTTAGGTAAGTTACTTAGCCTCTGTAGGCCTGTTTTATCACTTGCAAAATGAAGACAAGAATAGTATCTATCTTACAGGGTTGTATGAGGATTAATGTGAGTTAATATATGTAGAATTCTTAGAACAGGGCCTGGCATGTGGAAAGCACCATATAAATGTTACTGCTGGTTATTAGTATTGCTATTAATAAATCCCACAGGATCCACAAACACAGTTGTGAAGCAAGTATTATTCCCTTCATTTTACAGATGCCTTTATGAGGAAACTGAAGTTGAGAAGAGTCACAGAGTTAGTAATGTGGGCATTACTAACTTACTGATTTCCTGGGACTGGAAACCAAATCTTTCTCTCCTTCTACTCCCCAGCAGCTCCTGCCATTCTGAGGAGACAAGAAATCAGGAAATTTACATAAGCAACCCTAAAATTGGGGTGCTATCCCAGAGCTCAGAAGGACCCTGGGAAGGCAGACAGAGGGAGACAGAGGAATCCCTGGATAACAGTCCTTGAAAGGGTAGGAGGGTATGGAGAACGGTGGAAAGGAAGTGGAAAAGAAGGAGCTGAAGGCCACTCCGAAGGCGGAGTGTTGAGTGGGTGAGGCTCCCACATCTGTCCCGTCTCCTGCTTCTTAGCAGTCTCCAAGGCAGACCCTGGAGCTGCCTCCTGCCAGCAAGGGGATATGAGCTCCTGAGCCCTCAGCTGCCTGGCCTGGCACTCTGTCCACAGACAAGCCCAGCCTGGAAGGCTGGTGATAAGAGCCTGACTAAGAGGCTCCAGCAGGAGGCGCCCCTCACGAAATTGGGAAGCCTGAGCCTGGGCTCGCCATCCCAGGATCGCCGGACTAGGATGGGGGATGGGCCTGTGACAGGAGGTGCCCTGGGTGTCCTCTTTCGGCCCCATGGAGTCCTCTCCCATCCCCCAGTCATCAGGGAACTCTTCCACTGTGGGGAGGGTCCTTCAAACCCCAGGTCCCTCTACTGCCAGTGGGGTCCCAGAGGTGGGGCTGCGGGATATAGCTTCAGAATCTGTGGCCCTCTTCTTCATGCTTCTGTTGGACTTGACTGCTGTGGCTGGCAATGCTGCTGTGATGGCCGTCATCGCCAAGACACCCGCCCTCCGAAAATTTGTCTTCGTCTTCCACCTCTGCCTGGTGGACCTGCTGGCCGCCCTGACCCTCATGCCCCTGGCCATGCTCTCCAGCTCTGCCCTCTTTGACCATGCCCTCTTTGGGGAGGTGGCCTGCCGCCTCTACTTGTTCCTGAGTGTATGCTTTGTCAGCCTGGCCATCCTCTCAGTGTCGGCCATCAATGTGGAGCGCTACTATTACGTGGTCCACCCCATGCGCTATGAGGTGCGCATGACGCTGGGGCTGGTGGCCTCTGTGCTGGTGGGTGTGTGGGTGAAGGCCTTGGCCATGGCTTCCGTGCCAGTGTTGGGAAGGGTCTCCTGGGAGGAAGGAGCTCCCAGTGTCCCCCCAGGCTGTTCACTCCAATGGAGCCACAGTGCCTACTGCCAGCTTTTCGTGGTGGTCTTTGCTGTCCTTTACTTCCTGTTGCCCCTGCTCCTCATCCTTGTGGTCTACTGCAGCATGTTCCGAGTGGCTCGTGTGGCTGCCATGCAGCATGGGCCGCTACCCACGTGGATGGAGACACCCCGGCAACGCTCCGAGTCCCTCAGCAGCCGCTCCACTATGGTCACCAGCTCGGGGGCTCCCCAGACCACCCCACACCGGACGTTCGGGGGAGGGAAAGCAGCAGTGGTTCTCCTGGCTGTGGGGGGACAGTTCCTGCTATGCTGGTTGCCCTACTTCTCTTTCCACCTCTATGTTGCCCTGAGTGCTCAGCCCACTTCCACTGGGCAGGTGGAGAGTGTGGTGACCTGGATCGGCTACTTTTGCTTCACTTCCAACCCTTTCTTCTATGGATGTCTCAACCGGCAGATCCGGGGGGAGCTCAGCAAACAGTTTGTCTGCTTCTTCAAGACAGCTCCGGAGGAGGAGCTGAGGCTGCCTAGCCGGGAGGGCTCCATTGAGGAGAACTTCCTGCAGTTCCTTCAGGGGACTGGCTGTCCCAACGAGTCCTGGGTTTCCCGACCCTTACCCAGCCCCAAGCAGGAGCCACCTGCTGTTGACTTTCGAATCCCAGGCCAGATAGCTGAGGAGACCTCTGAGTTCCTGGAGCAGCAACTCACCAGCGACATCATCATGTCAGACAGCTACCTCCGTCCTGCCCCCTCACCCCGGCTGGAGTCATGATGGGCCGCTGGACACTTGGAGGGAGATGGGGCTGGGGGCCAGTTGTGATTGCAAGGACCACCTTATGGGATCACCTTTTCCCAGCTGGCTAGGGCTGGGGTCTCCACACACAGTTTTTGCTTAGTGTTTCCTCGGTCAGGAACAGAGCCAACAGGATGAACGTGTGGCAAAAGCCTTGGACTTGGCTGAGATCTTTGACTACTGGGGGAGGGAACCTGGGAGGGAACCTGATGAGACGGTGACGAGAGAAAAGGGTCACAAAGGTGAGGTGAAGCCTCTCAACTAGTGAGTGAACTTTTCATGCCTTAGGAAGCAGGGGAATTCTCTAAAGGTAGGAGTTGGAGGATATAGGGCAGCAGGCTGCGTTTGTAGTTATTCTGGGGGCCATTTAGGATATTTTATTTTTCAGTGTAATTGTCCAGGGCAGTAATCGCACCCAAGCAAGGTAAGAAAATGACCTGTGTCTTCTCATTTCCTTGCTCAGTTTAAAAAGAACTAAATTACAGCCAAATGGTTCCATTTGAATTAATAGATCATTTTCTAGTTTTACACCTGAGAATTCCTTAAAGTGAGAGGACTGGTAGGGTGTATTTCTTTCCTTAGTTTGTCCAGGCGCAAGGTGAGATAGCAATTAGGGTACATGGAACAGAAGACAGGAAAGCTGACTGCAGCTCTCTCTCTCCCACTCTTCAGGAAAAGCCCTTCTGCTCTATTTTTCTGTCTCTCTCCTGCACATAGGAGATCAAGCGTGGGGCTTGATTTCAGCAGAGACAAGAATAAGACAGGATGGCTTTTTCTCTTTTAGGATGAAGAACTAGAATGATTGGGGAGTCAGATGGCTGAGGGTGGGGTTGGCATTTGAATTGCTAAGCTGATACAGGGAGGCCAGGTAATAACCCTGATCAATAATACTGCAAATCTTTTCTTTCCAGGACTGGCCTCCCTGATCTTTCTCCTCATGGCAGTGACCCACCTCCAGCCCCCTGGACAATCGGGTACAAGAGACTAAGGTTGGGCATGGGAAGGGTGGGGTTTCCATGGTCCATTAAATGCCTCCCTACTCCGATTCATCGCTCTCAAAATTAGTTTCAGTGACAAAGACTTAAATCTCTCTCCTATGTGTAGCCCTGGGTTGGAGAGAGGGCACAGGAGTTGGGCTCAGCTGTTCACTGATTGAGACTGTAGGAACTGTGTTGGTTAGTACTGATGGTGATATATTCAATGGAGAGGGAATGACTGCAAACTGGACAGGACAACCATCAGGGACCACCTGTCTATCCCACTTCCCTCAGTTGAATTAGGTAACATTCAAGGGTCAAGGCAAGGCCAGAGGGTGGTGTGGTCTGTATTTAAACAAATTCCTGGCTCACTGAGCATCGAAGGGGGAAAATGGGCTGGTGGGAGTGGGATAGTTTCCCCTTTAAACAGCCAATAAATAATTTTTATGATAAAAAGTTATACTGATATCAACATTGACTCCTTCAGTTCAATTCAGTGCTTAATAGTTGAATACCCACTATTCCCTGGGACTCACACAGAGGATGTATGCAGTTATTGCCTTTAAGGAGTTCATAGTCTAATTTTATCAGATACCTTGTATTTTCATAGAACATTTAGATCTGATAAAACACTATAGAATGTGTTTGAGAACTATATTAGAGAATATATCCATGGTTCTAAGATCTGAGAGTTCAGTCTATTGCAGCAAGATACCTACATGGAGGCTTCCTGAAGACTGTGGAAAGTGTGGGGGTTGTAAATGAAATTCTAGTGAAGAAAAAAATTTATTAAATGAAACGGGGCAAACATAGCTTTCCCCCTTTTGATCTAGGAAGATTTCCAGGTTTCTGTCTTCCCATCACTAGACTATTATTCTAGGTTAGTCCCTATTATATTGAGGAAATTCCTTAGAAAGATAGCATATACAGCAAGGAGAGTCCTTTGTGACATGTTCACTTCTCTCTCCTCCCTTTTAAAATAAACTCATAGTGAGGAATTTCATTCCTAGATAGGGTAAAAGCTTCTTTCAAACGCCACTGATCAGCTAGTAGACCCAAAGCATTGCCAGCAGGTGGCAGTATGAGTCCAGTGGAAGTAGGAAAGACATGTATTTGTGGGGGGAGGGGGAGGGCATTAAACATTGTCTGGCAGCCATTTTGTTAATTTATTTTGCCTTTTCCTTTGACTTTGCCCTCCAACCCTTCCTTCACGTACACCAAAGATGAAAGGTTTAAGTGCAAGGATATCTTTAACTCAGACTAACATTTCCTGACACTGGGATCTCACTGGCCGATATTACAGAGTTTGACATACATGGGTTCATTTGCTGTTTATTTTTTCCTGTAGGAGTGGATCATGAAGGGAATAAAAATTTCTCTTTTACTATGCTGAGAACTTTCCCAACAATTTCTGCTATGACCACCTTCCAGGAGTTTTCTAGTCACCAGGATGTTTTGGTAAAGTTTAACATGTAATCCTTAGCTCTCAAAGCTGTTGCTGGACAAAATCTGACCTCTCTAACTCTCTGAAGAATCAACAGATTGAGGCAACCATCTGGTCAGTTGCTTTTTTATGCATCATGCTGTTGTTGGAGTGGCTCCCAATTCTATATGAAAACCTTACACCTTATGTTATGTTGTCAGGTGTCGCCAGGCAATATCCTATAATGGTAGAAAAGGGGACTTACTCACTGTGTGAACTTGGGAAAGCTGCTTAATTTCTCTGAGCCTATTTCCTCATCTGTAAAAATGGGGATCATTATTGCCTACCTCACAGGGTTGTTGTGAGGATTAAAAGAGATGAGATGTGGAAGCACCTAGCCATACCTGGCAAATAGGTACTCAATAAATACTGATTTTTCTTCCCTTTCCTCTTGCCCTTTTTCCCCAGGAGTATTGATAATGGAAAAAGCTGTCCCTTATCATTCTAACAGTCATCTGGGAATGAGTGGGAGACTTTTCAAACTTTGAAACATTGGTGTTGACAAAAGTTATGGTGGATGAAGCTGTTTAAGGTGGCTATAATCCTTTAATTTAATCCTTATGATTGATGAGTATCACTATATAGACCTTTCTGTTGGGACCTTATATTCTAAGGTTCAGATTCTATTTGAGAAATAAAATAATTTACAATCACAGGGAAAGATTTTAGGGTCTGAGTTCCCCTCGCTATAATGTATGGTAAGAGTAATTAATTGCGGGGTTATTTGGCAGTAAAGGTAATTTAGGACCATCTTCACAGTAGTACCCAGGGTTATCTGTGAAAGAGAGTATCAGCCTGGGGCTCTTTTTTTTTTGAGACAGAGTTTCTCTCTCTGTTGCCCAGGCTAGAGTGCCGTGTCATCAGCCTAACTCACAGCAACCTCAAACTCCTGGGATTAGGCGATCCTCCGGCCTCAGCCTCCCAAGTAGCTGGGACTACAGGCATGCACCACCATGCCC